>JAGXJF010002059.1:0-41263 GCA_019208055.1 Stipa capillata | reverse complement strand
TTCATGCCTCTTGGCAACAAATGACCCAACACACGTGTCACTTGGAGTTGAATAGCTTGAGGGAGGTTTTGAATAGCTAGGGAGAGTGTTGTCCATGGCGATGTCCACATCATTCCCCCCTTCTTGAAAAGGAGTCGTCCTCGACTCTGCTCCTTCAATGCTCAAGAGGGATGATGTCCAAGCTTCTTCCCTTGGGTACCTCGCATCGACGTCTTCCTTGAAATTGGTACTCCATGGCGTTCGTTCTCCTTCCATGATGTACATCAAGCTAACAATGAAGATGAAACAACACTCAAAGAGTAGACCATCCTTAAAGCTTATAAGAGGATTGTCACAAGGGAAAGAGTTCACCTTGGTGAGGTTTCGTCGTGCCTTCCTTCTTAGCTCGTGATGCGTAGCGGAGCTTGGCACGAACACTTCTTGGATGCTTAAGCTTCTCTTGGTCAGCTCATGTTGTGCGGAGTTGGAGATGTAGACGTTGTGCCCTGCGCCAACATTAGACAAAACAAATATCGTGTATGCGTGGTAGATGAACACGTCATCTACCATGAAGTGTCCGTTCCCTCGCACAACACCATTAGCGCACAAAATGTATAACAAATATAATGTGTGTGCATGGTATATGTACACATCATCCATTATGACTCGTTGTTTGTTGTGCACAATATTATTTGAATTAAGGATGCATGGTAAATATGAGACATCAAACATGACATCCATGACACCCCTTTGCTTGTGATCCACATCGTGCAAACAAGTCAAATGAACATGTTTCACATTAATTAAGTCAAATTCTCCTAAGGCATGTGAGAAGGTTCTAGAAACCTCCCCATTTTCAAGTATATTGTTGTTGTTGCTGCATGCAAATCTATAGAAAGAGCAAGTGGTCAACATATTTGTTGCAACAAAAGGAGCAATTTGATGAGGCTCCTTACATGGCACATCTAGAACACTAACATGGTTACAAGAAATTTTATGGGAAGAGCAAGTAGTCATCAAGTTTCTTGCAACGCAAAGGGCATTATGATCATTTTGCATGTTAGATTGAGCATAACATGGCATACAAGATGGATTGCCTAAAATATGCAATTTTAACATGGCAATTTCATTACAAGTGATATTCATGCCACATACTAGGAACTTGTCATTTATGCCATAGTCACCAATCAAATTAAACTTACATTGATAGGCATAGGTGCTATTAAAAGATGTCAAAGATGTGACTTCGGAAACCTTATCCATAGCACTAGACAAAGTAATGGGATTATCAAGCATGATGTGACATATGGTTTCATCAAAAGATATCCTACTAAGCATTGTATCATGTTTAACTAACTCCACATGGTCAATATGATTTGCAAGTAATTCATCACATGGAAGAGTCAAGTTAGCATGAGAAACATCAATAGGTTCATGCATATCATGCAAGCAATCAACATTTTGTTCATCTTCTTGTGAGGCAACCACAACACCTATATCGTTACCTTTGATGACCTCCTCAGTTGAAGTAGGTGTGGGTGGTGACTTTGCCTCCTTGGAGCCACATTCCTCATCTTGACATGACCTCGCGGTGGCAAATTCTTCATCTTCCATCATGGGAAGCTCTGTCACCTCCAATGGCGGGGCCGGCTTGTTGAGAGTGGATGCCGCTTGGGTCGCCAAATCCTGCACCAAGTGAGAGACAACACTAAAAGGAGAGGGTAAGTAGTTAGTCTTTGAAATGTCCTTACTTGACCTATTAACTACCTCTCTCAACTCTTGTGGTGTTTCTCTCTCACCCTCAATGTTGATGCACTCAATCTCACATTTGGTGGAGTCACACAACTCTTGGTTTTTATCACTCTCTTTCGAGTTGGCTTGGTGGCTCTCATCCTCACATGGGATTGGTGGCACCTTGCTTTTGACACAAGTGGATATGGTGGAGGTGTTCTTGGTGCATTCATCTCCATGCGCCTCCTTGATCGAAGGGAAATTCCCATGCTCGATCTTGTTCTCACTTGCCTCGCCTCCAATGGTGCAAGTGCCATCTTGGATAGCGTCACTCGCCACATTGGCCGAAGGGAAAATCCCATGCTCGGCCAACTGCATACTCGCCTCCAAAGGTGGAGCCTTGATAAGCTCCTCCTCTTGCCATTTCTCTTCTTGGGCCTTGATCACCTTGAAACGTTTCTCCGCATCGAGAGCACCATCCAAGAGATCTAGCAAGCTCTGGAAGTTCCTGAGAGGGAGTGCGGAGATGATGTCGAAGTTTAATCCATCCTCAAGGTACTTCATCTCGGTTCTTGTACTGGAAACACCGGCTCGTCGCAAAGCACGCTTCATTTCATTGAAGTAGACTTGGACCGGTTTGTCCTCTTGCTTGAGGCACTCCACTTGGAGAAGTAGCTCCCTTGAGAACTTGGGTGGCACGAACTCATCTCGCATGATCGTCTTCAAGCTTGTCCAATCGATGATGAGTTCCTTCATGGGAAGTAGACGCCACCATGTCGAAGCGCAAGGAGAGTGTTGTCCATGGCGATGGCCGCATGATAAGGTCACGTTGAATCATGCTTCATGCTTGCTAGGAAGCCATGCACGCGCCGTACATCAAAATAAGGATACCAAATCAAAGCGTCACATATGTGGCCATGTCTAGGGGGCCACCTAAAAAGTTTACCATTGAGCTATGCATTCTATGGTCTATTTGCGCCGTTGGCCACACTAGGCTCGAGGTGCATTCGCGCGTCCGAAGAGCTATGAGTTGTCAAGATGTCGCTCGGAATATATTAAATTGTCCAAATCAAATAGAGAAAGAAATGCCTGATCAAGCGAGCAAGGTAACATTGAATCAGATGCAACTTTTCGTTCCGGTCGTTTTGACGGGTGGTAGAGCTCAAACGGAGTTCGTATGACAAAGTTATGGCCGTTTTACCGAGGCACTATGAATTCGACTCCGACTTGGGTTCAGAGTTGTATTCGGATATCTCAAACCCTAAGCGTCACATATGTGGCCGAGTCTAGGGGGCCACCTAATAAGTCTTCCTTTGAGCTACGCATTCTACTGTTTATTTACACTGTTGGCCACACAAGGCTCGAGCTATGTTTGCACGTCCGAAGAGCGATGCACACGGTTATGACATGCTAGTGCCGGATGAGAGTCTTTTATTCTTTTTTAGACATGATTTTCTGTATGCTACTAGTTCTATTAGATATCAAGATGTCGCTCAAACCAGATGAAATTGTCCAAATGAAATAGCAAAAGCAATGCCTAATCAGGCCTGTAAGGTCACGTTGAATCATGCTTCATGCTTGCTAGGAAGCCATGCACGCGCCGTACATCAAAATAAGGATACCAAATCAAAGCGTCACATATGTGGCCATGTCTAGGGGGCCACCTAAAAAGTTTACCATTGAGCTATGCATTCTATGGTCTATTTGCGCCGTTGGCCACACTAGGCTCGAGGTGCATTCGCGCGTCCGAAGAGCTATGAGTTGTCAAGATGTCGCTCAGAATATATTAAATTGTCCAAATCAAATAGAGAAAGAAATGCCTGATCAAGCGAGCAAGGTAACATTGAATCAGATGCAACTTTTCGTTCCGGTCGTTTTGACGGGTGGTAGAGCTCAAACGGAGTTCGTATGACAAAGTTATGGCCGTTTTACCGAGGCACTATGAATTCGACTCCGACTTGGGTTCAGAGTTGTATTCGGATATCTCAAACCCTAAGCGTCACATATGTGGCCGAGTCTAGGGGGCCACCTAATAAGTCTTCCTTTGAGCTACGCATTCTACTGTTTATTTACACTGTTGGCCACACAAGGCTCGAGCTATGTTTGCACGTCCGAAGAGCGATGCACACGGTTATGACATGCTAGTGCCGGATGAGAGTCTTTTATTCTTTTTTAGACATGATTTTCTGTATGCTACTAGTTCTATTAGATATCAAGATGTCGCTCAAACCAGATGAAATTGTCCAAATGAAATAGCAAAAGCAATGCCTAATCAGGCCTGTAAGGTCACGTTGAATCATGCTTCATGCTTGCTAGGAAGCCATGCACGCGCCGTACATCAAAATAAGGATACCAAATCAAAGCGTCACATATGTGGCCATGTCTAGGGGGCCACCTAAAAAGTTTACCATTGAGCTATGCATTCTATGGTCTATTTGCGCCGTTGGCCACACTAGGCTCGAGGTGCATTCGCGCGTCCGAAGAGCTATGAGTTGTCAAGATGTCGCTCAGAATATATTAAATTGTCCAAATCAAATAGAGAAAGAAATGCCTGATCAAGCGAGCAAGGTAACATTGAATCAGATGCAACTTTTCGTTCCGGTCGTTTTGACGGGTGGTAGAGCTCAAACGGAGTTCGTATGACAAAGTTATGGCCGTTTTACCGAGGCACTATGAATTCGACTCCGACTTGGGTTCAGAGTTGTATTCGGATATCTCAAACCCTAAGCGTCACATATGTGGCCGAGTCTAGGGGGCCACCTAATAAGTCTTCCTTTGAGCTACGCATTCTACTGTTTATTTACACTGTTGGCCACACAAGGCTCGAGCTATGTTTGCACGTCCGAAGAGCGATGCACACGGTTATGACATGCTAGTGCCGGATGAGAGTCTTTTATTCTTTTTTAGACATGATTTTCTGTATGCTACTAGTTCTATTAGATATCAAGATGTCGCTCAAACCAGATGAAATTGTCCAAATGAAATAGCAAAAGCAATGCCTAATCAGGCCTGTAAGGTCACGTTGAATCATGCTTCATGCTTGCTAGGAAGCCATGCACGCGCCGTACATCAAAATAAGGATACCAAATCAAAGCGTCACATATGTGGCCATGTCTAGGGGGCCACCTAAAAAGTTTACCATTGAGCTATGCATTCTATGGTCTATTTGCGCCGTTGGCCACACTAGGCTCGAGGTGCATTCGCGCGTCCGAAGAGCTATGAGTTGTCAAGATGTCGCTCAGAATATATTAAATTGTCCAAATCAAATAGAGAAAGAAATGCCTGATCAAGCGAGCAAGGTAACATTGAATCAGATGCAACTTTTCGTTCCGGTCGTTTTGACGGGTGGTAGAGCTCAAACGGAGTTCGTATGACAAAGTTATGGCCGTTTTACCGAGGCACTATGAATTCGACTCCGACTTGGGTTCAGAGTTGTATTCGGATATCTCAAACCCTAAGCGTCACATATGTGGCCGAGTCTAGGGGGCCACCTAATAAGTCTTCCTTTGAGCTACGCATTCTACTGTTTATTTACACTGTTGGCCACACAAGGCTCGAGCTATGTTTGCACGTCCGAAGAGCGATGCACACGGTTATGACATGCTAGTGCCGGATGAGAGTCTTTTATTCTTTTTTAGACATGATTTTCTGTATGCTACTAGTTCTATTAGATATCAAGATGTCGCTCAAACCAGATGAAATTGTCCAAATGAAATAGCAAAAGCAATGCCTAATCAGGCCTGTAAGGTCACGTTGAATCATGCTTCATGCTTGCTAGGAAGCCATGCACGCGCCGTACATCAAAATAAGGATACCAAATCAAAGCGTCACATATGTGGCCATGTCTAGGGGGCCACCTAAAAAGTTTACCATTGAGCTATGCATTCTATGGTCTATTTGCGCCGTTGGCCACACTAGGCTCGAGGTGCATTCGCGCGTCCGAAGAGCTATGAGTTGTCAAGATGTCGCTCAGAATATATTAAATTGTCCAAATCAAATAGAGAAAGAAATGCCTGATCAAGCGAGCAAGGTAACATTGAATCAGATGCAACTTTTCGTTCCGGTCGTTTTGACGGGTGGTAGAGCTCAAACGGAGTTCGTATGACAAAGTTATGGCCGTTTTACCGAGGCACTATGAATTCGACTCCGACTTGGGTTCAGAGTTGTATTCGGATATCTCAAACCCTAAGCGTCACATATGTGGCCGAGTCTAGGGGGCCACCTAATAAGTCTTCCTTTGAGCTACGCATTCTACTGTTTATTTACACTGTTGGCCACACAAGGCTCGAGCTATGTTTGCACGTCCGAAGAGCGATGCACACGGTTATGACATGCTAGTGCCGGATGAGAGTCTTTTATTCTTTTTTAGACATGATTTTCTGTATGCTACTAGTTCTATTAGATATCAAGATGTCGCTCAAACCAGATGAAATTGTCCAAATGAAATAGCAAAAGCAATGCCTAATCAGGCCTGTAAGGTCACGTTGAATCATGCTTCATGCTTGCTAGGAAGCCATGCACGCGCCGTACATCAAAATAAGGATACCAAATCAAAGCGTCACATATGTGGCCATGTCTAGGGGGCCACCTAAAAAGTTTACCATTGAGCTATGCATTCTATGGTCTATTTGCGCCGTTGGCCACACTAGGCTCGAGGTGCATTCGCGCGTCCGAAGAGCTATGAGTTGTCAAGATGTCGCTCGGAATATATTAAATTGTCCAAATCAAATAGAGAAAGAAATGCCTGATCAAGCGAGCAAGGTAACATTGAATCAGATGCAACTTTTCGTTCCGGTCGTTTTGACGGGTGGTAGAGCTCAAACGGAGTTCGTATGACAAAGTTATGGCCGTTTTACCGAGGCACTATGAATTCGACTCCGACTTGGGTTCAGAGTTGTATTCGGATATCTCAAACCCTAAGCGTCACATATGTGGCCGAGTCTAGGGGGCCACCTAATAAGTCTTCCTTTGAGCTACGCATTCTACTGTTTATTTACACTGTTGGCCACACAAGGCTCGAGCTATGTTTGCACGTCCGAAGAGCGATGCACACGGTTATGACATGCTAGTGCCGGATGAGAGTCTTTTATTCTTTTTTAGACATGATTTTCTGTATGCTACTAGTTCTATTAGATATCAAGATGTCGCTCAAACCAGATGAAATTGTCCAAATGAAATAGCAAAAGCAATGCCTAATCAGGCCTGTAAGGTCACGTTGAATCATGCTTCATGCTTGCTAGGAAGCCATGCACGCGCCGTACATCAAAATAAGGATACCAAATCAAAGCGTCACATATGTGGCCATGTCTAGGGGGCCACCTAAAAAGTTTACCATTGAGCTATGCATTCTATGGTCTATTTGCGCCGTTGGCCACACTAGGCTCGAGGTGCATTCGCGCGTCCGAAGAGCTATGAGTTGTCAAGATGTCGCTCGGAATATATTAAATTGTCCAAATCAAATAGAGAAAGAAATGCCTGATCAAGCGAGCAAGGTAACATTGAATCAGATGCAACTTTTCGTTCCGGTCGTTTTGACGGGTGGTAGAGCTCAAACGGAGTTCGTATGACAAAGTTATGGCCGTTTTACCGAGGCACTATGAATTCGACTCCGACTTGGGTTCAGAGTTGTATTCGGATATCTCAAACCCTAAGCGTCACATATGTGGCCGAGTCTAGGGGGCCACCTAATAAGTCTTCCTTTGAGCTACGCATTCTACTGTTTATTTACACTGTTGGCCACACAAGGCTCGAGCTATGTTTGCACGTCCGAAGAGCGATGCACACGGTTATGACATGCTAGTGCCGGATGAGAGTCTTTTATTCTTTTTTAGACATGATTTTCTGTATGCTACTAGTTCTATTAGATATCAAGATGTCGCTCAAACCAGATGAAATTGTCCAAATGAAATAGCAAAAGCAATGCCTAATCAGGCCTGTAAGGTCACGTTGAATCATGCTTCATGCTTGCTAGGAAGCCATGCACGCGCCGTACATCAAAATAAGGATACCAAATCAAAGCGTCACATATGTGGCCATGTCTAGGGGGCCACCTAAAAAGTTTACCATTGAGCTATGCATTCTATGGTCTATTTGCGCCGTTGGCCACACTAGGCTCGAGGTGCATTCGCGCGTCCGAAGAGCTATGAGTTGTCAAGATGTCGCTCAGAATATATTAAATTGTCCAAATCAAATAGAGAAAGAAATGCCTGATCAAGCGAGCAAGGTAACATTGAATCAGATGCAACTTTTCGTTCCGGTCGTTTTGACGGGTGGTAGAGCTCAAACGGAGTTCGTATGACAAAGTTATGGCCGTTTTACCGAGGCACTATGAATTCGACTCCGACTTGGGTTCAGAGTTGTATTCGGATATCTCAAACCCTAAGCGTCACATATGTGGCCGAGTCTAGGGGGCCACCTAATAAGTCTTCCTTTGAGCTACGCATTCTACTGTTTATTTACACTGTTGGCCACACAAGGCTCGAGCTATGTTTGCACGTCCGAAGAGCGATGCACACGGTTATGACATGCTAGTGCCGGATGAGAGTCTTTTATTCTTTTTTAGACATGATTTTCTGTATGCTACTAGTTCTATTAGATATCAAGATGTCGCTCAAACCAGATGAAATTGTCCAAATGAAATAGCAAAAGCAATGCCTAATCAGGCCTGTAAGGTCACGTTGAATCATGCTTCATGCTTGCTAGGAAGCCATGCACGCGCCGTACATCAAAATAAGGATACCAAATCAAAGCGTCACATATGTGGCCATGTCTAGGGGGCCACCTAAAAAGTTTACCATTGAGCTATGCATTCTATGGTCTATTTGCGCCGTTGGCCACACTAGGCTCGAGGTGCATTCGCGCGTCCGAAGAGCTATGAGTTGTCAAGATGTCGCTCAGAATATATTAAATTGTCCAAATCAAATAGAGAAAGAAATGCCTGATCAAGCGAGCAAGGTAACATTGAATCAGATGCAACTTTTCGTTCCGGTCGTTTTGACGGGTGGTAGAGCTCAAACGGAGTTCGTATGACAAAGTTATGGCCGTTTTACCGAGGCACTATGAATTCGACTCCGACTTGGGTTCAGAGTTGTATTCGGATATCTCAAACCCTAAGCGTCACATATGTGGCCGAGTCTAGGGGGCCACCTAATAAGTCTTCCTTTGAGCTACGCATTCTACTGTTTATTTACACTGTTGGCCACACAAGGCTCGAGCTATGTTTGCACGTCCGAAGAGCGATGCACACGGTTATGACATGCTAGTGCCGGATGAGAGTCTTTTATTCTTTTTTAGACATGATTTTCTGTATGCTACTAGTTCTATTAGATATCAAGATGTCGCTCAAACCAGATGAAATTGTCCAAATGAAATAGCAAAAGCAATGCCTAATCAGGCCTGTAAGGTCACGTTGAATCATGCTTCATGCTTGCTAGGAAGCCATGCACGCGCCTGTAATAACCAAAATCGATAATTAGGTATTTGCAGTTGCATCCATGCATACATGCCATCATCAGCACCCACACCTTAATTAAACTTAGTTGTGTATCAACTTTACTTTATAGAATACGTGCATATCTCATCATCGGTGGATACGTTAACAAACACCAATCAACTTATTTGAAGTATTAAACTTCGACAATAACATTAACAACTGGTGGGGCCAGTGAACCTCGTTGATGAATTCCTCTATTAACCTCCTCTCCTCTCTTCTTCCCGGACTCCTTATCCCGAGCCCTCTTACATCGTCGTTTACACTTAGGGTTAGAAAACGATGGGAGAAGGAAGACTAAATCATAATAGGTCGACTAGGTCAAAGTCCCTGTGGATGAAAAGTTGCCACCAACGATACTGTTTGGCCCCTATCGCGCAAACCCTAGCCCCACCTAGATATTAGAGAGGCTCAAAAGGACCACAAGACCGAGTTGCAACGCAAAGCCCGAATTAGGTCAAGCAGTGAAATTGAGTTGACCATTAGATCAAACAAACCCAAGACCAATCCAAAGTTGCACAGTGGGCCCCACATGCCCTCTTGACACACCCTGGAGAGACTTAAAAGTTCTAAGAAGCCCCAAAGGACCAAATCGCAATTCTAAATCAAGTTAGGTCAAAAGTCGGATCGAACTGGAACCTAGGGAAAACTAGCCCCAAATCAATTCAAACCCTTCCAGTAGGTTCCATAAACCATTTTGAATTTCTTGCCAAAATTTCATAAATTTTGG
The DNA here is from genome assembly GCA_019208055.1 of Stipa capillata. Lineage (NCBI taxonomy): Eukaryota > Viridiplantae > Streptophyta > Magnoliopsida > Poales > Poaceae > Stipa > Stipa capillata. Next base: position 31,334 of record JAGXJF010002059.1, on the reverse strand, counting down.
AGTAGTTCCGACACATAAAATATCACAAACACTAACTCGCATCAAGCCCTAATTTGAATTTGAATTTCAAACATGGGTCAAACCTTGTCCAAATCAACTCAAATTCTTCCAGTAGCTCCCAAATAACACCTTAGAGCTCCAGTAAAAATTTCAGAAATTTTAGAGCTGTTTTGAAACATAAAATGACGCAAGAGGTAGCTCTGGTATAAAAGAAAAAGAAAAAGAGAAATCAACAAAAGAACCCAGCGTATGGGCCGAGGCCCATATCGCCAGGGCGGGCCAGCCCATTTAACCCGCAGCCCCAGAAACCGCCTCCTCCTTTGCTTCTTTCCGCCTTCCCCTCTGGAACGCGCCCCCGGGGCCGGTGCGTTTCCCGTCTTCCTGTGCCGTGCGGGCCCCGCTCGTCAGGCCAACCAGCCCACGTCGCCACCGCCGGTTGGGGAAGAGGGGCGGCGCGCCACCTCTGTTCCGACCGCCGCCGCCCTTTATAAGGGCCGTCCCGACAGCCCTTTTCTCCCCACGCCCTCCAAACCCTAGCCCTTCCCCTTGTTTCCTCCCTCCCGTGCCCGGGTCTACTCGCCGCGGTCGTCTTCTCCAGCGCCGGCCGCCGTCCCGACGAGCGATAGCCGCCGCTCCGGTCCACCCCGAGCTCCCATCTTCCCTCCCCGAGCTCCCCCAACTCCTCCCTCACCCGCTCGTCTCCTCTTAGCGGCAGATCTGAGCTTCGGAGCCCGCCGCCGACGGTGACCGAGCTCCTCCGCCGCCGGCCTCCGTCGCTAGCCCGCTCCCGGTAGCCTCCGTCGTCCCCGAGTAGCTCCTTGAGCTTGAGGTGAGCTCCTCATGCCCCTGCCACCCTCCCCGTGCCCTAGCTCGCCCCCGAGGTTTCTCCGGCGAGCTCACCGGCGAAGCGCCGCCGCCTACCACCCTTGCTCCGGTCGGCCAGTGAAGGGATAAGTCAGGGAGGGAGAGAATAAGTGAGGGAGAGAGGAGGAATGAGGTGGCACCACGGGATTGGGTCCACGCGCTCGGTCAGCAGCTGACTGGGTATTCTTGCCCAGTCAGCCCTGCCAGGCGGGCCCCAGGTGTAAGTGGGCCGTAGATTAGGGTTAGGGGTAGGATTAGTGTAGTTCTTCCCGGGTGTATTTAGCAATTGAAGATTTTGCCGCAGAGAGAGAGAGGTTAAGTCTCGGGTAGACTTAGCAATTAGGGTTTCGAGGGTTAGGGTTAGATTTTCCGGCAATCTTCAAACACGCGTAACTTTTGATCCGTAACTCCGATCGCGACGAATTTTATATATTCGGAAACCTCGTGAAAATCTCTACGATTTGGTTGAATCAAAAATCTAATTTGAGCACATGCACTGAAGGTCACCCTAGACTCCGAATCGTAGCTCCTCGCATTTCGGTAAACCCTAATGCAACGACGATAACGTCGATTCCATTGAGTTCAGTGTCGTTAGGTCCATGTCCTCGAATAATTTCAAGATGTCCACCTTTAGAATGCAATCACCCACTATTGTCTCGTACCTTTAGCCCTAACTCGAAATTACACCAGTTAGCGCACATGCATGAGGAATCAGCAACAAAACCCTTAAATCTTACCGTATGAATTTTAACATGCCCATTTGGTAGGACCAGTACCTAGGTTCATCGAGTATCACCCGCTAAAGCACTCGCTAGTTCCTATTATCCCAAATCGACACAAAACCCTACTTTGTCGATAGAAACTCTCACCTACCTATCGACGCTCTAACCCATCTGATCCTAGCCGCTTGAACCTACGGCTTAAACCATCTTCACAATACTAACTTATTAAGATCTGCCACCCCACCCCGCCGCTAACGGCGTTAACCCTAAAGACCTGCTACACCGTAAAAACTGACATGCATGCATACTAGAATAACCAGAAGTGAGTTAAACCTAAACCACGAATTATGTTAGCCACTCTAGGGCTATTCACATCCGCGAATCACCGTTAATCTATGCATCTAGTATTGTCCATCCATCATGCATATATACCATCTTTATCATGCATACATGCTGAATCTTAATATTTTCTTTTATCGTTTCTTTTCCGGTATTCGCATTGTTTATAAAAGAATCCGAAGAAGGAGACCACCCGGTTTACAACTCCCCGCAAGACCAGGAACCCTACTACCAAGGCAAGCAGAGCTTGTTGCATCTTATTGTTATCATTTCTTGTGCTTACTTATCTATGCTTACGGTAGAATTGTCTGTTATATGTGAAGGTCGGAATTCCCTGAAACTAGCATGGCTAGGTATGGTTGGGTGTGTCATGTTCGCTGTGACTGTAAGCTTCTTGGATTTGGTTAAGTGAGATGTGAGAGCCGAGGGTTTTGCACGATGAACATGGTTAGGTATGAATTGCGTACCTCGTTGAGAGGTGGATGAGTACCTCGTTGAGAGGTGGATGCGTACCTCGTGAGAGGTGGATGAGTACCTCGTTGAGAGGTGGATTAGTACCTCGTTGAGAGGTGGATTTACGGAGATACCAACCGGAGTTAATCGTGCATCTCCCATATCACCGCGTGGACGCTAGCGAGAACCAACACTGAGGATAGCTGGGGTAAGCCTCCATGCACTTTGGAGGCTCGCTACCTCCAAACTGTTATGCACCCACTATGCCTGCAGGGGTTGAGTTGTCGGTAGCGGTCCGAGAGAATAAATGAATATGTGTGGATATTGGATCAATTTGGATTTGACTCAGGGGCTGCCCTAATTGAATTGAATGATGTTAATGGATTGATTTGGATTGGACTCATGGGCTGCCCATCGGATTTGGATTTGAGGTTTGATCTCGTGGTGAATTGGTTGCGCTATGTTTGTATCCTGAGTTAGTCTATTACTTAATCTGTCTTTACTTCACCTTGTTAATGTTATATTCTTAAATTGTATCATGTTACTCTGAGAAGCATCCATGTTTAATTGTTGTTGTACTAGTATGAGTAGGACATTTAATCAAGCACGGATAAGTCTTGCGAGTACATTTGTACTCACCCAGGTTATTCCTGGAGCTTGCAGGTGAGCCGGTGGTTGAGGACTATTTCAATGATGCCTGAAATTGCGTTTCCTCGGTTGTGTTCGATTCATGGGGTAGTTTGTAGCTTTTGTTCAGCGGTCACTATGCCGCTGTGGGACTCATTCACTTTGTTTCCGCTGTCGTTTAATTTCTCCGTACTCGGATATGTTTTCGGTTATGACCGATTGATGTAATGCGTGGTCCCATCGTGGGCAGTTAATATTAATATCGTATCTGTAGAGCTTTGTTGTGATATCCGAGTTGTTAATTCCAGGCTGCCCTTACGCAATGCGTGTATGACATGAAGCGTTTTGGGTATGCCGTGAAGGGTTACGGTTGTACCGGTTGTTACTAGGTTGGGCAGGAATCGGTTGAGTGACCCGCTGGCTGAGATGCTGTGCCGGCCAGGCAAGGTGAGGGCGTTCTACCGGGCTTTCGAGCGACCCACTAGCCTTCGAGCTAGGTTAGGGTGTGGGTAGAACTGCCGGGCTCCTCCGACCTTGTCTTCCCTGGTAGTAATTGGGAACGACTCTAAACCTTCACCGGATTATGGAATCGTATGTGATTCTGGGAAGATTGGTCGCTTCCGGCCGGCTCGCACGTGGCGGGTGTCGGATCGTTCCGTCCTGGTGCGTACGGTGCAGGTACCGTGCCACCGGGCTGAAAAGTCCTTCGGTCCTTGGCGACTTCGCGTTCCCTTAATCATATGCAATTCCGGGTCCGTGACAGCGCCGTACATCAAAATAAGGATACCAAATCAAAGCGTCACATATGTGGCCATGTCTAGGGGGCCACCTAAAAAGTTTACCATTGAGCTATGCATTCTATGGTCTATTTGCGTCGTTGGCCACACTAGGCTCGAGGTGCATTCGCGCGTCCGAAGAGCTATGAGTTATCAAGATGTCGCTCAGAATATATTAAATTGTCCAAATCAAATAGAGAAAGAAATGCCTGATCAAGCGAGCAAGGTAACATTGAATCAGATGCAACTTTTCGTTCCGGTCGTTTTGACGGGTGGTAGAGCTCAAACGGAGTTCGTATGACAAAGTTATGGCCGTTTTACCGAGGCACTATGAATTCGACTCCGACTTGGGTTCAGAGTTGTATTCGGATATCTCAAACCCTAAGCGTCACATATGTGGCCGAGTCTAGGGGGCCACCTAATAAGTCTTCCTTTGAGCTACGCATTCTACTGTTTATTTACACTGTTGGCCACACAAGGCTCGAGCTATGTTTGCACGTCCGAAGAGCGATGCACACGGTTATGACATGCTAGTGCCGGATGAGAGTCTTTTATTCTTTTTTAGACATGATTTTCTGTATGCTACTAGTTCTATTAGATATCAAGATGTCGCTCAAACCAGATGAAATTGTCCAAATGAAATAGCAAAAGCAATGCCTAATCAGGCCTGTAAGGTCACGTTGAATCATGCTTCATGCTTGCTAGGAAGCCATGCACGCGCCGTACATCAAAATAAGGATACCAAATCAAAGCGTCACATATGTGGCCATGTCTAGGGGGCCACCTAAAAAGTTTACCATTGAGCTATGCATTCTATGGTCTATTTGCGCCGTTGGCCACACTAGGCTCGAGGTGCATTCGCGCGTCCGAAGAGCTATGAGTTGTCAAGATGTCGCTCAGAATATATTAAATTGTCCAAATCAAATAGAGAAAGAAATGCCTGATCAAGCGAGCAAGGTAACATTGAATCAGATGCAACTTTTCGTTCCGGTCGTTTTGACGGGTGGTAGAGCTCAAACGGAGTTCGTATGACAAAGTTATGGCCGTTTTACCGAGGCACTATGAATTCGACTCCGACTTGGGTTCAGAGTTGTATTCGGATATCTCAAACCCTAAGCGTCACATATGTGGCCGAGTCTAGGGGGCCACCTAATAAGTCTTCCTTTGAGCTACGCATTCTACTGTTTATTTACACTGTTGGCCACACAAGGCTCGAGCTATGTTTGCACGTCCGAAGAGCGATGCACACGGTTATGACATGCTAGTGCCGGATGAGAGTCTTTTATTCTTTTTTAGACATGATTTTCTGTATGCTACTAGTTCTATTAGATATCAAGATGTCGCTCAAACCAGATGAAATTGTCCAAATGAAATAGCAAAAGCAATGCCTAATCAGGCCTGTAAGGTCACGTTGAATCATGCTTCATGCTTGCTAGGAAGCCATGCACGCGCCGTACATCAAAATAAGGATACCAAATCAAAGCGTCACATATGTGGCCATGTCTAGGGGGCCACCTAAAAAGTTTACCATTGAGCTATGCATTCTATGGTCTATTTGCGCCGTTGGCCACACTAGGCTCGAGGTGCATTCGCGCGTCCGAAGAGCTATGAGTTGTCAAGATGTCGCTCAGAATATATTAAATTGTCCAAATCAAATAGAGAAAGAAATGCCTGATCAAGCGAGCAAGGTAACATTGAATCAGATGCAACTTTTCGTTCCGGTCGTTTTGACGGGTGGTAGAGCTCAAACGGAGTTCGTATGACAAAGTTATGGCCGTTTTACCGAGGCACTATGAATTCGACTCCGACTTGGGTTCAGAGTTGTATTCGGATATCTCAAACCCTAAGCGTCACATATGTGGCCGAGTCTAGGGGGCCACCTAATAAGTCTTCCTTTGAGCTACGCATTCTACTGTTTATTTACACTGTTGGCCACACAAGGCTCGAGCTATGTTTGCACGTCCGAAGAGCGATGCACACGGTTATGACATGCTAGTGCCGGATGAGAGTCTTTTATTCTTTTTTAGACATGATTTTCTGTATGCTACTAGTTCTATTAGATATCAAGATGTCGCTCAAACCAGATGAAATTGTCCAAATGAAATAGCAAAAGCAATGCCTAATCAGGCCTGTAAGGTCACGTTGAATCATGCTTCATGCTTGCTAGGAAGCCATGCACGCGCCGTACATCAAAATAAGGATACCAAATCAAAGCGTCACATATGTGGCCATGTCTAGGGGGCCACCTAAAAAGTTTACCATTGAGCTATGCATTCTATGGTCTATTTGCGCCGTTGGCCACACTAGGCTCGAGGTGCATTCGCGCGTCCGAAGAGCTATGAGTTGTCAAGATGTCGCTCAGAATATATTAAATTGTCCAAATCAAATAGAGAAAGAAATGCCTGATCAAGCGAGCAAGGTAACATTGAATCAGATGCAACTTTTCGTTCCGGTCGTTTTGACGGGTGGTAGAGCTCAAACGGAGTTCGTATGACAAAGTTATGGCCGTTTTACCGAGGCACTATGAATTTGACTCCGACTTGGGTTCAGAGTTGTATTCGGATATCTCAAACCCTAAGCGTCTGTAATACCCAGATTAGAGGACTAGCTTTTTTCCCTGCATTCATGCATACATGGCATCATCTTCCTACATAAACACCCGCACACACACACCTTATTAAAACTAAAATACCATATGAAGAAACTTTATTGAATATGTACATATCTCATCCTCGGTGGTAAAATTCGCAAACACCAATCAACTTATTTGAAGTATCAACATTAACACGAACAGTAGTAAGTGGAGGGAGATTAGGGTTCCTAGTAGGGCTATCCCTCTAGGGTTTCCCTCCCGAAAGCTTCGAGCCTCGCCACCCGACGAAAGCATTCGGGTTCAAAGCCTATTGAGGTAGGATTAGGGTTAGGAGAACAGAGCAACCTCTAGTGAGTGGAAAATCCCTAAACATCACAATTAGTCTCGAGAGTAAACACTCAAACTACCTACCAACTTTCAAAACCTTTGGAAGAAACCAAAACCTAGTTGCGGTTCGAAACGCCGAATTAGGTCAAGACTTGGTATGGAACTAGGGACCAGGTCAAACAGTGCCCAAATCAACTCAAACCTTTCCAGTAGGTCCCATGAATCATTTTGAATCTCCTGCCAAAATTTCATAAATTTTGGAGTAATTTTGACACATAAAATATCGCAAACACAAACCTACATCAAGCCCTAATTTGAATTTGGACACAAACATAGGTCAAACATTGTTCAAATCGATTCAAAATTCTACACTAGCTCAACAATAATGTTTAGAAGGTCCTGTAAAAATTTGAGAATTTTTAGAGCAAAATTTGCACATAAAATGACGCAAATACCTTCTCTGTTGCCATATAAATAGAAAAATGAAAATATTAAAAGAAAAAGGAGGCCCGAGGCCCTGCGGGCCGCCCCGGCCGGCCCACTTAATCCCGCCGGCGCCTTCCCCATCTCCTCCTTCCCGCTTCCTCTTCTGAAGACGCCCCCGCGCCTTTCCCGCCTTCTCTCTTCCTCCGCGCCCCGGGCCCGCTTGCCAGCTCCCTTCGGCCACGTCTCCGGCACCGGTTTGCCACCAGGGGCGGTGCTCCACCATCCCGACCGGCCGGCCGCCCTTTAAAGGCCCGTTCCGATAGCCGTCCACCCCGCTGCCCGAAACCCTAGCCCTCCCCTTTTTGCTTCCTCTCTTCCGTGCCCGAGTCCACTCGCCGCGGTCGTCTTCCCCAGCGCCGGCCGCAGGCCCGACGAGCAATAGCCGCGCTCCGGTCCACCCCGAGCTTCCATCTTCCCTCCCCGAGATCCCCCAACTCCTCCCTCACCTTCTCCCCTCCTTCGTTTTGCAGATTGTCCACCGAAAGCACCTCACCGGCGTTCCCCGAGCTCCTCCACCGCCGACCACCGCCACAAGCTTCGTCCCGGCTCCCTCCGCCTCCCCACGACCGGGACATCTTCCCTGGGGTAAGCTCCGGTGCTCCTCCTCCTCATCCCCGAGCCGACGTGCCCCGAGAGCCTTCCCGACCAACTCCGGCGAGGGCGCCGCCGTGTTCGAGCCTTGCTCCGGTCGGCCAGAAGAGAAGAGAGAGTGGGCGGGAGAGAGAGAAAGGAGAGGGCGCGTGTCGCCCTCGGGTTGGTCTAGAGCCCGAGCCACTGACCGTGGGGGCCCACACGTCATTGGGTGTGTTAGGGTTGGGGATTTCTGGGTAGCTCTCGGGTAGATCTAGCGGTTAGGTTTAGGCACCGGTGGGTAGACCTAGCTCGGGTACATGTAGGAAATTGAGTTAGGCTCTGGGTAGACCTCGGGTACGTTTAGCATTTAGGTCTGGCGCAGATTAGGGTTAGATTTCTCGAGATCTTCAAACACGCGTAACTTTCAAACCGTAAGTCCGTTTCAATAAAATTATATATTTGGAAACCTTGCGAAATTTCCTACGATTTGGTCAGAGGAAAACTTCAATTTGAGCACATGCACAGTAGGTTAATAGGGTTAGTATGTTTGGCCTTCTGATTCAATTGTCGATCGTCGATCTACCTTAGCATGGCGACCCCGACTCCGAATTGAACAACTTTTGTAGCTTTGGAACCCTAGTAGAACCCTCTGCCACCTTGTTTAAGCACAATGTCCCGACCGTAGATTGCCGTTCCAACCATCTTGACCTAAACCCTAATTCATCCCATTTCCTGCGTAACTTTTCCCTAAGCCCTAACTAAACCACTATCGCTCCCAGTCGTGTGATCCCAACTGCATTAAGCTCATGTCCTCGGATGCTTGTAGATATCCACCTTAAACTCCAATCACCCACTAATGTCCCCCAACAATAAGTACACTAGTCCCACGGATCGCAAATCAACTATTAACCCTAACCCACTGTCGTATGGTCCTTAACATGCAGAGTGGGTAGAACCCAGAAGTAGTTTCCTCGTGTATCACCCACTAAAAAGCACTCGTTAGTTCTTATTATCCCATATTGGCACAAAGCTCTAGTTCGCGATCATAACTCCGAGTGGCGCGATTCTAAACCGCTCTAAACTGTAACACATAATGTACCCGAATAATAACATGATAAGCTCACTGGTTATTCTTAGATGCTGAGATAATATTGAGAATAGGATAGACAATACCTTGTTCCTTACTGAGAAGAAGACAGGAAATGCTAAATATGATGAAGCTTGTTTGAACCAGGAATTAAGTTCCACACATATCACCCACAAAATGCTTGTTAGCCCCTTTTATCGCAGATCGGCGCAACCTTAACTCATCGGAGCACCTTAACCTGTCATGCATGCATTTTTGCTACCACACCTTTTTCCGATGAGCTAACCTAAGTGCATGCACGTAGTAATACTCCTCGACAACCACTAGTCACCCTAGACACCTGCATCTTTCATCAAACATTCATGCATACATGCTGGTTGTTAAAGTACTCTTTATTTGTTCTTTCCGGTATCGCTCACTCCAGAGCCCGAAGAAGAAGGCCACCCGGCTTTCGACTCCACGCAAGGCCAGGAACAACCGGATCAAGGCAAGCAGAGCTTGTTGCATCCTTGCATTGTTAATTATATATTTTACTTGATTATATGTTGGTGTGTGGATCATTGCTTGGGATGTGTACTTCGGTTTAGTAAACTAGCATGTTAGGATGTGTTGTCTGTTGTGTCCAGCGATGGCTGGGAATTAATCCGGAGCTTCTACTAACTTGAACCTACTAATGTGAGATGTGAGAGCCGAGGGTGTGCTCGATGGATTCGGTTGGTAGGTTCTATCATCCTGAGGAGATGCCGCTCGACGAATACGGTTGGTAGGTGCTACCATCCTGAGGTGATTCCGCTCGACGGATACGGTTGATAGGTTCTACCATCCTGAGGTGACTCCATCGTACCACTCCCTTATCACCGCGTGGACGTTAGCGAAAATCTCTTCCATGGACGTTGCGTATGGTAAGCCTCGGTCACGTGGAGATTAGCTACCTCCGGGTGAAGAGCACTGGTTATTTCCATGGGGATGTATTTGCCGGTAACGATCCGAGAGATTTAGTGAATGTGTGTCATGGTGGCTAGTGTCAATGTGCGATGTGGACTGTCCCAAGTGAGTGGGAAATGGCAAGTGAGTGCCGTGTTGTCTATCCATCGAGGTGTTTAAATGGCAAGTGAGTGTCCCTATACCCATCTATTGTCAATGTTGCGAACTAGGTTGCCCCAAGTGAGTGTCTCTATGCCATTAGTGAAAATGTGTGAAACTTGAGCTGTGAGTTATTATCTATGGTTGAACTCCTTCTGTCAATGAGATATTTGTATGCTTATATCCTTTCAGCTTGAGTTATGTCATGTTTAATTACTGCTATACTAGTATGCGTAGGACATTTAATCAAGCACGGATAAGTCTTGCGAGTACGTTTGTACTCACCCAGGTTATTCCTGGAGCTTGCAGGTGAGCCGGTGGTTGAAGATTATTTTGATGATGCCTGAAATTGTGTTTCCTCGGTTGTGTTCGACTCATGGGATAGATTGTAGCTTTTGGGTCAGCGGTCACTGTACCGCTGTGGGACTCATTTACCTTGCTTCTGCTGTCGTTTAACTTCTCCGTACTCGGATATGTTTTCGGTTACGGCCGAATGATGTAATGTGTTGTCCCATCGTGGACAGTTAGTATTAATATCGTATTTGTAGAGCTTTGTTGTGATATCCGAGTTGTTATCCGAGTTGCCCATGTACAATGCGTGTATGTGATGAAGTATGTGGGCAACGGTGCAGCGGTATTATTGCGTGTCAGGATTGCGTTTCGTGATGGCAGAGGTGAGCGAACCACTAGTCCTGTGTAGCTTTGGTTGAGTCAATCCAGGGGATTCATCCCGTACTCGCTAAGTCTCCTACGACCGTCACGCCTCGTGCTGACGGCAGAGCAGAGCTGGAACTCCCAGGGTTCGCACTTCGTGGCTAGGTTAGGTTGAGGGGATGCATATCCCGGGCTCTAGTCCTCCTATGACTATCGCGGAGCGCAGGCTTATCACGCGGTATTACCTCTTCACTGGCATCTGGGATCTACAGGTGGTTCTGGGAAGATTGGTCGCTTCTGGCCGGCTCGCACGTGGCGGGTGTCGGATCGTTTCGCCTTGGTGCGTACGGCGCAGGTACCGTGCCACCAGGTCGACGAGTCCTTCGGTCCTTGGTGACTTCGCGTTTCCCTAACCACCTATGGATTCCGGGTCCGTGACAGCGTCACATATGTGGCCGAGTCTAGGGGGCCACCTAATAAGTCTTCCTTTGAGCTACGCATTCTACTGTTTATTTACACTGTTGGCCACACAAGGCGCGAGCTATGTTTGCACGTCCGAAGAGCGATGCACACGGTTATGACATGCTAGTGCCGGATGAGAGTCTTTTATTCGTTTTTTAGACATGATTTTCTGTATGCTACTAGTTCTATTAGATATCAAGATGTCGCTCAAACCAGATGAAATTGCCCAAATGAAATAGCAAAAGCAATGCCTAATCAGAACTATAAGGTCACGTTGAATCATGCTTCATGCTTGCTAGGAAGCCATGCACGCGCCGTACATCAAAATAAGGATACCAAATCAAAGCGTCACATATGTGGCCATGTCTAGGGGGCCACCTAAAAAGTTTACCATTGAGCTATGCATTCTATGGTCTACTTGCGCCGTTGGCCACACTAGGCTCGAGGTGCATTCGCGCGTCCGAAGAGCTATGAGTTGTCAAGATGTCGCTCGGAATATATTAAATTGTCCAAATCAAATAGAGAAAGAAATGCCTGATCAAGCGAGCAAGGTAACATTGAATCAGATGCAACTTTTCGTTCCGGTCGTTTTGACGGGTGGTAGAGCTCAAACGGAGTTCGTATGACAAAGTTATGGCCGTTTTACCGAGGCACTATGAATTCGACTCCGACTTGGGTTCAGAGTTGTATTCGGACATCTCAAACCCTAAGCGTCACATATGTGGCCGAGTCTAGGGGGCCACCTAATAAGTCTTCCTTTGAGCTACGCATTCTACTGTTTATTTACAATGTTGGCCACACAAGGCTCGAGCTATGTTTGCACGTCCGAAGAGCGATGCACACGGTTATGACATGCTAGTGCCGGATGAGAGTCTTTATTCTTTTTTAGACATGATTTTCTGTATGCTACTAGTTCTATTAGATATCAAGATGTCGCTCAAACCAGATGAAATTCTCCAAATGAAATAGCAAAAGCAATGCCTAATCAGGCCTGTAAGTCACGTTGAATCATGCTTCATGCTTGCTAGGAAGCCATGCACGTGCCGTACATCAAAATAAGGATACCAAATCAAAGCGTCACATATGTGGCCATGTCTAGGGGGCCACCTAAAAAGTTTACCATTGAGCTATGCATTCTATGGTCTATTTGCGCCGTTGGCCACACTAGGCTCGAGGTGCATTCGCGCGTCCGAAGAGCTATGAGTTGTCAAGATGTCGCTCGGAATATATTAAATTGTCCAAATCAAATAGAGAAAGAAATGCCTGATCAAGCGAGCAAGGTAACATTGAATCAGATCCAACTTTTTGTTCCGGTCGTTTTGACGGGTAGTAGGGCTCAAACGGAGTTCGTATGACAAAGTTATGGCCGTTTTACCGAGGCACTATGAATTCGACTCCGACTTGGGTCCAGAGTTGTATTCGGATATCTCAAACCCTAAGCGCCACATATGTGGCCGAGTCTAGGGGGCCACCTAATAAGTCTTCCTTTGAGCTACGCATTCTACTGTTTATTTACACTGTTGGCCACACAAGGCTCGAGCTATGTTTGCACGTCCGAAGAGCGATGCACACGGTTATGACATGCTAGTGCCGGATGAGAGTCTTTTATTCTTTTTTAGACATGATTTTCTGTATGCTACTAGTTCTATTAGATATCAAGATGTCGCTCAAACCAGATGAAATTCTCCAAATGAAATAGCAAAAGCAATGCCTAATCAGGCCTGTAAGGTCACGTTGAATCATGCTTCATGCTTGCTAGGAAGCCATGCATGCGCCGTACATCAAAATAAGGATACCAAATCAAAGCGTCACATATGTGGCCATGTCTAGGGGGCCACCTAAAAAGTTTACCATTGAGCTATGCATTCTATGGTCTATTTGCATCGTTGGCCACACTAGGCTCGAGGTACATTCGCGCGTCCGAAGAGCTATGAGTTATCAAGGTGTCGCTCAGAATATATTAAATTGTCCAAATCAAATAGAGAAAGAAATGCCTGATCAAGCGAGCAAGGTAACATTGAATCAGATGCAACTTTTCGTTCCGGTCGTTTTGACGGGTGGTAGAGCTCAAACGGAGTTCGTATGACAAAGTTATGGCCGTTTTACCGAGGCACTATGAATTCGACTCCGACTTGGGTTCAGAGTTGTATTCGGATATCTCAAACCCTAAGCGTCACATATGTGGCCGAGTGTAGGGGGCCACCTAATAAGTCTTCCTTTGAGCTAGCATTCTACTGTTTATTTACACTGTTGGCCACACAAGGCTCGAGCTATGTTTGCACGTCCGAAGAGCGATGCACACGGTTATGACATGCTAGTGCCGGATGAGAGTCTTTTATTCTTTTTTAGACATGATTTTCTGTATGCTACTAGTTCTATTTGATATCAAGATGTCGCTCAAACCAGATGAAATTGTCCAAATGAAATAGCAAAAGCAATGCCTAATCAGGCCTGTAAGGTCACGTTGAATCATGCTTCATGCTTGCTAGGAAGCCATGCACGCGCCGTACATCAAAATAAGGATACCAAATCAAAGCGTCACATATGTGGCCATGTCTAGGGGGCCACCTAAAAAGTTTACCATTGAGCTATGTATTCTATGGTCTATTTGCGCCGTTGGCCACACTAGGCTCGAGGTGCATTCGCGCGTCCGAAGAGCTATGAGTTGTCAAGATGTCGCTCGAAATATATTAAATTTCCAAATCAAATAGAGAAAGAAATGCCTGATCAAGCGAGCAAGGTAACATTGAATCAGATGCAACTTTTCGTTCCGGTCGTTTTGACGGGTGGTAGAGCTCAAACGGAGTTCGTATGACAAAGTTATGGCCGTTTTACCGAGGCACTACGAATTCGACTCCGACTTGGGTTCAGAGTTGTATTCGGATATCTCAAACCCTAAGCGCCACATATGTGGCCGAGTCTAGGGGGCCACCTAATAAGTCTTCCTTTGAGCTACGCTTTCTACTGTTTATTTACACTGTTGGCCACACAAGGGTCGAGCTATGTTTGCACGTCTGAAGAGCGATGCACACGGTTATGACATGCTAGTGCCGGATGAGAGTCTTTTATTCTCTTTTAGACATGATTTTCTGTATGCTACTAGTTCTATTAGATATCAAGATGTCGCTCAAACCAGACGAAATTGTCCAAATGAAATAGCAAAAGCAATGCCTAATCAGGCCTGTAAGGTCACGTTGAATCATGCTTCATGCTTGCTAGGAAGCCATGCACGCGCCGTACATCAAAATAAGGATACCAAATCAAAGCGTCACATATGTGGCCATGTCTAGGGGGCCACCTAAAAAGTTTACCATTGAGCTATGCATTCTATGGTCTATTTGCGCCGTTGGCCACACTAGGCTCGAGGTGCATTCGCGCGTCCGAAGAGCTATGAGTTGTCAAGATGTCGCTCGAGAATATATTAAATTGTCCAAATCAAATAGAGAAAGAAATGCCTGATCAAGCGAGCAAGGTAACACTGAATCAGATGCAACTTTTGTTCCGGTCGTTTTGACGGGTGGTAGAGCTCAAACGGAGTTCGTATGACAAAGTTATGGCCGTTTTACCGAGGCACTATGAATTCGACTCCGACTTGGGTTCAGAGTTGTATTCGGATATCTCAAACCCTAAGCGTCACATATGTGGCCGAGTCTAGGGGGCCACCTAATAAGTCTTCCTTTGAGCTACGCATTCTACTGTTTATTTACACTGTTGGCCACACAAGGCTCGAGCTATGTTTGCACGTCCGAAGAGCGATGCACACGGTTATGACATGCTAGTGCCGGATGAGAGTCTTTTATTCTTTTTTAGACATAATTTTCTATATGCTACTAGTTCTATTAGATATCAAGATGTCGCTCAAACCAGATGAAATTGTCCAAATGAAATAGCAAAAGCAATGCCTAATCAGGCCTGTAAGGTCACGTTGAATCATGCTTCATGCTTGCTAGGAAGCCATGCACGCGCCGTACATCAAAATAAGGATACCAAATCAAAGCGTCACATATGTGGCCATGTCTAGGGGGCCACCTAAAAAGTTTACCATTGAGCTATGCATTCTATGGTCTATTTGCGCCGTTGGCCACACTAGGCTCGAGGTGCATTCGCGCGTCCGAAGAGCTATGAGTTGTCAAGATGTCGCTCCGAATATATTAAATTGTCCAAATCAAATAGAGAAAGAAATGCCTGATCAAGCGAGCAAGGTAACATTGAATCAGATGCAACTTTTCGTTCCGGTCGTTTTGACGGGTGGTAGAGCTCAAACGGAGTTCGTATGACAAAGTTATGGCCGTTTTACCGAGGCACTATGAATTCGACTCCGACTTGGGTTCAGAGTTGTATTCGGATATCTCAAACCCTAAGCGTCACATATGTGGCCGAGTCTAGGGGGCCACCTAATAAGTCTTCCTTTGAGCTACGCATTCTACTGTTTATTTACACTGTTGGCCACACAAGGCTCGAGCTATGTTTGCACGTCCGAAGAGCGATGCACACGGTTATGACATGCTAGTGCCGGATGAGAGTCTTTTATTCTTTTTAGACATGATTTTCTGTATGCTACTAGTTCTATTAGATATCAAGATGTCGCTCAAACCAGATGAAATTGTCCAAATGAAATAGCAAAAGCAGATGCCTAATCAGGCCTGTAAGGTCACGTTGAATCATGCTTCATGCTTGCTAGGAAGCCATGCACGCGCCGTACATCAAAATAAGGATACCAAATCAAAGCGTCACATATGTGGCCATGTCTAGGGGGCCACCTAAAAAGTTTACCATTGAGCTATGCATTCTATGGTCTATTTGCGCCGTTGGCCACACTAGGCTCGAGGTGCATTCGCGCGTCCGAAGAGCTATGAGTTGTCAAGATGTCGCTCAGAATATATTAAATTGTCCAAATCAAATAGAGAAAGAAATGCCTGATCAAGTGAGCAAGGTAACATTGAATCAGATGCAACTTTTCGTTCCGGTCGTTTTGACGGGTGGTAGAGCTCAAACGGAGTTCGTATGACAAAGTTATGGCCGTTTTACCGAGGCACTATGAATTCGACTCCGACTTGGGTTCAGAGTTGTATTCGGATATCTCAAACCCTAAGCGTCACATATGTGGCCGAGTCTAGGGGGCCACCTAATAAGTCTTCCTTTGAGCTACGCATTCTACTGTTTATTTACACTGTTGGCCACACAAGGCTCGAGCTATGTTTGCACGTCCGAAGAGCGATGCACACGGTTTATGACATGCTAGTGCCGGATGAGAGTCTTTTATTCTTTTTTAGACATGATTTTCTGTATGCTACTAGTTCTATTAGATATCAAGATGTCGCTCAAACCAGATGAAATTGTCCAAATGAAATAGCAAAAGCAATGCCTAATCAGGCCTGTAAGGTCACGTTGAATCATGCTTCATGCTTGCTAGGAAGCCATGCACGCGCCGTACATCAAAATAAGGATACCAAATCAAAGCGTCACATATGTGGCCATGTCTAGGGGGCCACCTAAAAAGTTTACCATTGAGCTATGCATTCTATGGTCTATTTGCGCCGTTGGCCACACTAGGCTCGAGGTGCATTCGCGCGTCCGAAGAGCTATGAGTTGTCAAGATGTCGCTCAGAATATATTAAATTGTCCAAATCAAATAGAGAAAGAAATGCCTGATCAAGCGAGCAAGGTAACATTGAATCAGATGCAACTTTTTGTTCCGGTCGTTTTGACGGGTGGTAGAGCTCAAACGGAGTTCGTATGACAAAGTTATGGCCGTTTTACCGAGGCACTATGAATTCGACTCCGACTTGGGTTCAGAGTTGTATTCGGATATCTCAAACCCTAAGCGTCACATATGTGGCCGAGTCTAGGGGGCCACCTAATAAGTCTTCCTTTGAGCTACGCATTCTACTGTTTATTTACACTGTTGGCCACACAAGGCTCGAGCTATGTTTGCACGTCCGAAGAGCGATGCACACGGTTATGACATGCTAGTGCCGGATGAGAGTCTTTTATTCTTTTTAGACATGATTTTCTGTATGCTACTAGTTCTATTAGATATCAAGATGTCGCTCAAACCAGATGAAATTGTCCAAATGAAATAGCAAAAGCAATGCCTAATCAGGCCTGTAAGGTGATACGGAGGGCTCCGATCTTCACGATTTGGACAAAGATAACTCGCAAGCCTACGAGGAAATCCCACCCCAACAACGATCCCCAAACGAGAAAGCCTTTGAGGAACTAGGAACCAAGTCAACCTACTCTCAATTGGATGCCACGTTTTCCACTCGGAGGGACGCGCCGATCCGTTTAATCCAAAAGGAAGAAAGGCCTAGGGTGGAACTCCCAAATCTAGAGGGATGAAACCCTAGATTAAGGAGCTAAGCTCTACTTTGAGTCTTAACAACAGGTCTATCTCTAATTAGGTTTTGGAACGGGTATTTATAGGGCTAACCCCATAACCCTAGAAGGCTAAGCCAACTAATTACATGGGCCTCGGCCCGTTACTGTGCGCAGACAGTACGCCCGGACATTCCGGGGTAACTTGTCCGGAATGTCCGGCCGTAGGGCCCGGACATTCCAGGGTAACTTTCCCGGAATGTCCGGACGTCTTGATCAGTGGACGTCCGGAGGGTTGGAGCTGACACTCCGGGCAGCGGTCGTCCGGAGTCTCCGGGCCTGTCCGGAGTGTCCGGGCGTGGAGCTGGGCTGCGCTGCTCTCGGCCACCCATCCGGAGTCTCCGGGGCAGGAGCCGGAATGTCCGGATACCTGCCCGAGAGGTGTCTCCTGGCTGGGTCGCCTGGAGTATCCGGGGTAGAATTCCCGGACACTCCGGGTGTGTTGCAGAAACTAGGTTCTTTTGGGTCCTTCCTCCCCTTGGCTGGGTCCTTCCTCCCCTTGGCGCCGTCCCACGTGGTTAACCCTTCACACCTGAGCAAGCATAGAGTCAACGCATTAGGTAGTAAGCCATTCATACGCAAATCAAGTGGAGTCGCGTCAAGGACTAGAATCACCTCATGTTGTATGGCCTTGGCGCGAGCTCTCGTCATTGGTCCTCTAGGCGTTGGGCTAGGCTTTGGGCTCTTGTCATCCTTGCTGGAGGAGGTGATGTCGATGTCCGCATCACTTGCCCTCACATCACGATCTCCAGACCTAAGAATGCAAAACATAGGGACATAAAATAGCATGCCATTCTTAGTAGGATTAATTGGACACGTGTAAAGGGAAGATTCACCTTTCACTACTACAGAACAGGTCATCTCTGACGGGCAGGAATAGCCCACCTGTGACGGGTGGAGCGCCCGTCAGGAACTAATGGTCAGTGGTAACATATGTTACCACTGACGGGTGCTACCGCCCGTCACAGATAACACATTTCCTCTGACGGGCAGGAAAACACGGACCCGTCACATATGACCTGTTCGGGGGGACGCCATTGGAAGACCTGTAGTAGTCATCGCTGACGGGTGCGTAGAGAGGCACCGTCAGTGATGACATCTAACGTTGACGGGTACCATTGTCGACACCGTCAGTGCTAATTTGTTACCTGTGACGGGCACGAAATATTTACCCGTCAGTGATAATGGCTTACCTCTGACGGGTCGGTGTTTCCTGCCCGTCAGTTGTAATATGTTACCTGTGACGGGTAGCCTATTTTGACCGGTCAGTGATAATTGGTTACCAGTGACGGGTTTGGATTATCTGCCCGTCAGTTATGATTTGTACCGTTGACGGCTCTCTTTGTTCTGCCCGTCAGTGACGCCCGTCAGTGATGACCATATCCTGGTGCATCCCTGCACCATTTTTTGCTGGCTAGCCTCAGGATTTGCTAGCCATGCCCTCTGTAAAAAAGCCCAAGCTGTGCAGCCCCAGCTACACAGCCTCTCAGCAGCCCCAGCTGCGAGGCACAAAGCATCAAAAGCACATTCATAATTATATGAACTTCAGAAATCGGCACATATATATTGACAACATAGTACAAGACATTCACAATATATGAAATTCACAAATCTAAATTAATGCACATATATTACACCCAAGCACATTGAAATTCATAATAAATATGTCATCAAGCTTCTATGATGTTGCGGAGGAGTCGTTCGATGATCGTGAAGATGTATATCCTGCAAGAAGATAGTAGACGGCACAATATAACAACATTGTATTGAAACAAGAATAAGGTAGAAATCTACGTTGATAATGAATGAACCAATATTATTTGACAAGTCTGAATAAACAAATAAGTTTGTACAACTAGTCCTCAGAATGATGAGATGTAGCGGGTGGGGGCAGCTCTACGCCGGCGTAAAATTCACCGCCTGGCCGGACGACATACTGGTTCAAGAAGTACGCAAACGCATCTCTGATGCGGCATTGATCTTGTAAGTAGTCGTAGTTGTCATGCTGCAGCCAGATTTTGAGGTCTTCTTCGGTGGAAACGTGGGTTCCAGCGTTGGACGAACGCGTCCATGTGCGCGCAAACGTAAAACCCACAAGTCACACTATTCTTCGGTTGCTGCCTGCATGGCCAGTCAAACCTGTGGGTGAGCTTAGGCGCTGGCTTTTTCCGACACGCCATCCCTCCGCATGCCTTAAATTTGGTGTACGCCCCATCAATGCACCGCCGAATCTTCGAGAAGTCCCGCCGGGGTAGTCCTTTCTCTCGGATAAGAGAATCAAAGTAAAATACTTTGTTCCAATCGGGGACTATGGCGATAAGGACCCAATGGTCGCTGCATAGACGAGATGACATGCATGTAAACACATTTAGCTATTTTATTACGTAGATGAGAAAAAATTGACAGAATTAGTGAACAACTCACGGGGGGTTGTAGGGCATGAGTATCGCATCCTTGTCCTTTTGCGCGAGCCATGCCTGGAAGATGTACTCGACGACCGATTCTTCGGCCTCGTCAATTTGACGATCCTGCAAGAGGCACGGATCGATGAACCCAACGTCCGCTTTGATGCGCATGGCCTCTTTGTTTTGCCAGAGTGTCCAGGCCCTTAGCAGATTGGTCTCCAGCCTGTTCAGGTTGTACATGTACCAGAGGTCTTCAAAGTCGACCGTGAATGTTGGAGAGTCAAACTCTCGATAAAAGTGATAGCTTAGTGGCACTTCGACCGTGATGTAGGATACATATTGATTCGGTTGACTCGCATGCTGCACGATCATGTCATGCAGCCGTCTTGCCTCCAGTCCCAAAGATTGTACCTCATCGTCTGGGAGGAGCGGCTGTCCGGGCATGTAGCTGTCTGCCCTAGCTGTCAATTTAAAGACGGGAGTTGACGCGTAGGACAGGGACTTAGCGGCGCTATCTTGTTTTGCTTTCCTCTTTGCCGTGCCGCCCCGTTTGGTGTTCCTTCTCTTTGGAGCCTTCTGGACCGCAGTTGGATCACTCTCCGTATGTATTATGTTTTCCCTTAGGCGTAGGGCCAGCAAATGCCTCCTTCATTGCGCCGTGAAGTGTGCCTGGAGATAAAGTCTTCGCGGCACCTTGCGCACTGTCTGGCTCCGCTGGCTTTGGGTCCTGCCTATGCTTGGTGCGTCTTTCTGTTCTCGGCGGCTCGGGTGCATCGACAAGTGGCAGGTCAACATCCATTGGAGTGGCACCTGCCTCCGGTCCCTCTTGGGCTGACATCGGGTCTTCGTCTCTCCGGTCGAACGATAGATGTGTTTGGCTCAAGGCCAAAGGAGATATCCGGGTTGATGGAGAGGCGCTGGCCGGAGATGTGCGAGTCGAGGCCCCTTCTACAACCACTTGAGCCTTCGGCCACTGGATGAAGGTCATCAGGCATTGTCCTAGCGTGGTCGCATCCTCTTCAGGAGGTACAGGGACAGTCATGGCACCGAACTCGGCAACTACCCTATCCACCTGTACCTTCACCATGTCCGGCGATGTTCTCTGATGGTGCGTCAGGGCCCCCGAAGAAGCTGGCATCAGTAGGCCGTGTGCGACGGTAACATTGGCGCCCGGCACAGGATAAACCAATCGGCATTTCGTGGGCACCTGCACCTGTGGAACAGTTAAAGGTTGGTTCTCGGCCATTAGAGCAGTGTTTGAAACATAAGATGTGTATGAAACATCCTACTAAGTGCCATGAACTTACATTTAGGGTTTCGTACGGATACGTTGTAGCTACCCCATCGGAGGTGGCCGCGTTGGTAGAGGCGCAACTGCTCCCTCCAGGAACGTTCGGCGCACGATGCGTGGGTGGCAGCTCCCCATATAGCCTCGCGAACTCCTGTCTTGCCGCCTCTCGTGCCGCCTCTTCCGACCGTCTCAGGAAATCCTCGCTGATCTCCTGTCTCGCCGCCTCTCTCGCCTTCTCCATCATCGCTTCCATTAAAGCCTCGTGCCTGCTCCTCTTCCTTTGGCGGGCGGCATCAGCTGATTTGGGAAAGATTCTATCCCATGTAGCGGCTACACCGACACCTCGTATACGCCCAGTTTTCTCTGGGTTTCCCAGAGCAAGCGATAGAGGTGTTTGCCACCTCTCGGAATGTACGGAATCTTGAGACGATTCCTGCTGGCTCAACTGTACCTGCAATAGAGACGTACCATATTTCACTACCGAGCGTTTAGGAAACAAGTTATTTACGATGGATTGACAGGACAGGTCGAGTGAGTACCAATCGATTGGACACCGCCTGGACCTCCTCCGTGGGGAACGTCACATCCCCCGTCGTCGGGTTCACTTTCGTGTGACCCCTGGCCCAGTTTCTGGCGCGAGGCTCCGATATTTCCTCGAAAGGAACTGGTTTCCCAGCCGCTCGTAGTGCCGCATCTTCTCTTTCCCATTTACTCTTTATCCCGGCGTACCCGCGGCTGCCAACTCTGTGGTTGAATTTATTCCTCGTTCGCAGCTCCTTGTTCTTCTCACTCTTGGCCTTGAACTCGTCAGTGCTCCTCGAGGCGACGAATTGGTCCCACTGCTCATCAGTTACTTTCGACCATCTTCTTCCCGGATGGCGATTTTTCATCACGTACTCCTTGGTCGCAGTGTGCCTCCAGTTCTTGTGAGCATTACACATCGTTATCTCCGCGTGGTGCTTCACCGTCTCCTTCAGGTGCTCCGGGACCTCGAACAGGTTAAACAGCGAAGTCAACAAGGCATCTTTCTCTAACCGGGGCACCTGGTTCCATTCGGGAGTAGTGATCGGGATGTTCTCCCGTACGAGCACCCCACAGGCGTTGTTGAATTTCGACGCCGAGCTCGGTGGTTCACTTGGTGCGCCTGTGTCGGGGTCGACCCCCGTGATGACTAAGGTCTGCGTCGGCAGCTTGTTCCCCGTTCTTGGTTTGCGCTGCCTTCTTGGTGCCGTTACAACTTCGGCCTCGACCTCATCCCCAGGATTATGCGGTCCAGAGCCTCTTTTTTACGTAAATATATGAACTAGGTTAAATAAAGACCTAATATGTTTATAATAAACATAATTGAATTAAATACACAAGAGAAGTAGAGGGTATTCAGTCTATAGTGTTTTATTTTCTCCTATACTAAAAGCCTCAGTTTTTTTTGCATGTGTGCTATTCCCCAGTGCCAAGTAGCATGCACGCATACTGATCAGTCTCAGTCCAATGGATATGCTATATATCTTGTACTCTAATTCCATGCACATATTTCAATCTTCTTCATTCCCTTTAACAAGCTAGCTACATCCGTACGTGTACTACACAAATAACTCAAACTAATGCATTCATAGGTATACTTATGCAACAGCCAGGAATTATAGCAATGCTTCTATTTTCTTAAGGCTTGCATATTTATGCATGGATATGATATGAAATAGCTAACTACATTGTGTGCATACATATATATATATATAAGCCAATCTAGTTCGTATCAGAAAAGGCAGTAAATAGTCAACAAAAGAACCGCGCGATATACATACCCAAATACACTACAATAGCCACTTGACTTGCAATAATTTCTGTGGAATTAACTCAAGTTCAACAATTCATATACGATACAAAAAATACGTATAGCTTGAAATAAAAGGTCGATAGGGTTGGGCTTGAGAGCATGAAAAGCCACATCAAACCCTAAATTTGTAGCTTCTGCTTAATGTATAAAGAATGCTTGATCAATAGAAAATGTATGCGCAAATCAGTCCAAAGAAACAAAGGAATGAAAATGAATTACCCGGGCATGGCGGAGTGGGAGGAAGAGGTGGCGGCACCAGAGTGCGAGGAGGAGGAGGCGGTGGCGGCGACCTCGGTGCCGGTGGCCTCGGTGGCGGTGGCGGCGACCTCGGTGGCGGTGGCCTCGGTGGCGGTGGCCTGCGCGGTGGAGGCGGCCCCGACGGCAGCGGGAGTGGAGGAGGTGGCGGCGGGATCCATGGAGCGCGCGCGGAGCAGTGCAGATTCGTCGGCGGCGGCGGCAGCAGTTCGGCACTGTTAACTAGGGCTCGCTGCTGGTCTTGAACGGACGCGCGGGCACGAAAATTTTTCTAAGTGTCGAGTCCTACATATAGAACAAACTCATCACTGACGGGCACCACACAAGAGCCGTCAGTGTTGAGTTGATCAACACTGACGGGCCCCATTTGGCGACCGTCACTCATAAATACAAGTGACGGGTTCGCTTTTGTGCCCGTCAGTGGTAACGCTAACCGGTGTTACCGCACAACTTTAGTCCCACCTCGCCGAGCGAGCAGCGCGCGCACTAGCTTAAAAGGGCAGCTGCGCCTCTGGCTTCCGAATTCCTTACAAGCTTCACTGATACTACGAGCTAGCCACCGCCGGTCCCCTGCGCGGCCTGGGCTCGTGGGCCAGGGCGCTGTGCTCGGGATAGGCCTATGGCCGGTCCCCTGCGCGGCCTAGGCTCGTGGGTCTGGGCGCTGTGCTCGGGATAAGGCTGGTGCGCCTAAATTTTTTGCTTCATGTCTAAGTTCTAACAGTTGTTGTTGTGTGCGCCTAAAATGTCTAAGTTCTAACAGCTGTTGTTGTGTAAAGTAAAAAATTTAGGCTTACCACTGACGGGCAATTATGCGGTGACCGTCACTTGTATGTAAAATTGACGGGTATTTTTTTCTGCCCGTCAGTGATGAGTGTGTTCTATATATAGGACTAGACACTTAGAAAAAATTTCTTGCCCGCGCGTCCGTTCAAGCCTGCTCCACTCCTGTTTTTGGTTTTTGCTGGAAAATAGAAGTGAACAAATTATATAAAGCAAAAAATTCGGGCACACCAGCCTATCCCGAGCACAGCGCCCTGGCCCACGAGCCCAGGCCGCGCAAGGGACCGGCCAGAGGCCTATCCCGAGCACAGCGCCCAGGCCCACGAGCCTAGGCCGCGCAGGGGACCAGCGGTGGCTCGACGTATCAGTAAAGGTTGTAAGGAATTCGAAAGCCGAGGGCGCAGCTGCCCTTTTAAGCTGGTGCGCGCGCTGGTCGCTCGACGAGGTGGGACTAAAGATGTGCGGTAGCAGCGTCGGTGGCGTTACCACTGACGGGCTACCGCTCATTGCCCGTCAGTGATGATTAGTTAACACTGACGGGCCTTTATGTAGTGACCGTCAGTGTTATTTAGCAGTGACGGTCTCCTAATAAAGGCCCGTCAGTGTTGGCTTCATCTTAGTGTTTCCAGAGTCTAAGACTCGGGTGGATAGCTTGAGTTTGTCACCTGATAATGAACAGGATAGCTTGAGTTTGTCACCTGAGACTCAGGTGGGTAATCTCACCATCGCATACAAATGGTAACCATAGCAATCCATCCATCATATCCAACCAATTAAACATAAAATTGGCTCATCATATCCAACTTCCATCCATCCAACCAAATTGCTAAGTGTAAAGGATTCATCACTTTGCTGGGCTTCCAACATAATCAAAATTGCATATCCTTATAAATGACAACACTTATATCGCACATATATATTTATATCTACATCACATAAATGACAACAGTTATCTCGATCACACATATATATTTACATATCTACATCACATAAATGTCAACACTTATATTAAGTTCCGTCGTTCTCGTCATCGTCATCGACTAGCTTCTTCCCTTGATATGTCAGTCCTTCGTTATGATCAGTACGTACGTACGGCTTGGCACTGTTATCAGTATGACGTTTCATCTTTTTCTTTGTCTTCTCATCTTCATCTTCGGTATCCGGATCATCGAATTGGTCGTAGTCTTCTTCGTCCACTACACCATCCACTCCAACGATACTCCTTTTTCCTTTTCTTACAACGTGGCGCTTCTTATTAGATGGATCCAGTACGTAGAACACTTGCGCGACCTGTTTAGCCAATATGAATGGTTCCTCTTTGGACCCGACACTCCGAAGATTCACCGTGGTGAAGTTCTGATCTTCGACACAGACGTCCTTCAGGTGCACCCATCGGCAACGAAACACCGGGACCTTGGTCACGGTGTAGTCAAGTTCCCAAATCTCTTCGATGATGCCGTAGTACCTGCATTTCGGGCCATCAATACTACTTTTAGCTTCTATCGTCACCCCGGAGTTTTGATATGTGCTTTTCCGGTCTTGGGCCTCCGTATAGAATGTGTATCCGTTGATATCATACCCTTGCCATGTCACGATGTTTGTCATGGGTTCTCTTGCCAACCATTTGACGATTATTTCTTCTTCACAGGTCGGTTCCCTTCCGTACCAGTAGTCCTTTAGCCAACGGCAAAATTGCGCGTTGTGCGTCTTTGTGATCCAATAAAGTCCTCTATTAGGGTTTTCTTTGCGCAACAGTTGCTGGTGCATCTCTATATAAGGCCCAACCACTGACAGGTGTTGCAAGACCACGAAATGTGCTCTATGGAAGTCAGTTGATCGATCGGTACGTAAAGGATCGTACTGTCTTCTTCCGAGTGTGCCGACACCAATGAGTCTACCCGAGTGCCGCGAACTTGGCACACCTATAGGTCGATGTTCAGCCATGTAATCTGTGCAGAACTCGACACACTCTTCAGCAGCATAGCCTTGGACGATGCTTCCTTCAGGCCGATATCTGTTACGAACATAGCGCTTCAGAATGCCCATGTATCTTTCAAAAGGATACATGCTGTGTAGGAACACGGGGCCTAGGCTCAGTATCTCCGGAGCGATATGTATCATGAGATGTACCATGATATCGAAGAATGTAGGAGGGAAGTACATCTCTAGTTCGCAGATGGTCACGACGATCTCTTGCTTAAGTTTATGAAGGCGATCTGGGCTAATTGACTTCTGAGAGATCGTGTTGAAAAAGCTACAAAGGTTGGTGACGGTCTTGCGGACTCCTGGCTCCATTAGGCCTCTAATTGCAATGGGTAGGATCTGTGTCATCATCACATGACAATCATGAGATTTCATACCAATTAATTTCAAGTCCTTCATCGATACAAGTTTCTTTATGTTTGCCGAATATCCGGAAGGAACTTTGACCCCAGCAAGACACTCGCACAATCTCTTCTTCTCCGCTTTGCTCAGGGTGTAACAGGCGGGAGGTAGGCGCGTCTTGACTCTCAAATCACCCTTGTTTGTCTTTGACGTTATCTGTTCGGACCACAGCTCTGGTCTGACGCCCATCTGTTCCATGTCAAGCCGTGCCTTGACACCATCTTTTGTCTTGTCTGGAATGTTCAGCAAAATACCAACCAAGCTGTCGCACACATTTTTCTCGACATGCATGACATCAATACTGTGACGGGTGTGTAGAACTTGCCAGTAAGGCAGGTCCCAAAATAGCGACTTCCTCTTCCAGATGCCCGGTCTTAGCTCTTGTGTCTTTCCGGGTACAATGTCGATATCCTTGACAATCTCGTATATCTGTGCACCGGTCTTCTCCGCCGGCTTCGAACGATTTTCCACTTCTCCGTTAAACTTAATTGGGCACTGCCTCCATGGATCGTTTTTGGCCAGCCACCTTCGGTGACCCATATACACGATTTTCCTCGAGTTCTGTAAGAATGAACTCGCCGTCTCTTCTTGGCACGAGACACAAGCTTCGTATCCTTTCACACTCTGGCCAGACGAGTTTCCGAGCGCTGGATAGTCATTGACCGTAGTGAACAACATAGCTCGTAGCTGGAAATACTCTACTTTATCAGCGTCCCAAACCTCAGCCCCCTGGTGCCAGAGTGTCTCTAGTTCCTCCTTCATTGGCTGCATGTACACGTCAATATCGTTTCCAGGTTGTTTCGGCCCTTGGATGAGTACGGAGAGGTGTATATACTTGCGCTTCATCGACAGCCATGGAGGAAGGTTGTACATCCATAGAAGGACTGGCCATGTGCTGTGTCTGCTACTCATGTTGCCGAATGGATTGATCCCGTCTGTACTCATCCCAAACCTTATGTTTCTCGCCTCCTCCCCGAAATCTGGAAATGCATCGTCCACTGCCCTCCATTGGCATGCATCGGCAGGGTGCCTCAGGATTCCATCTTCAATTCGACCCTCCTTATGCCAACGCATTCGTTTTGCATCTTTCTTGTTGGCAAAAAACCGCTTCAAACGGGGAAGAACAGGAAGATACCAGCAAACCTTCGCAGGGGGGGCCCTTCGCTTCATCGTCGTCCTCGTCACGATCGAGCTGGTTTGCAGTACGCTTGTACCGGGATGTCTTGCACACCGGACATCTTCGTAGGTCTACGTACTCTCTGCGGTACAAGATGCAGTCGTTTGGACACGCATGGAATTTTTCAACGTCCAATCCGAGAGGGCATATAACCTTCTTTGCCCTGTAAGTGCTTGTAGGCAAGACGTTCCCCTCCGGGAGAACGTTGGAAAGGAGCTCTAATAATTTTGTGAAACTTGTG
Source organism: Stipa capillata (assembly GCA_019208055.1). Classification (NCBI taxonomy): domain Eukaryota; kingdom Viridiplantae; phylum Streptophyta; class Magnoliopsida; order Poales; family Poaceae; genus Stipa; species Stipa capillata. Next base: position 3,542 of record JAGXJF010002059.1, on the reverse strand, counting down.
TCCGGCCAGTTGTACGCTGCCTTTAGCTTTAGAAGTTCTAACGAGACGGACAACCGCGTATGCTCGAGTTTACATCCAACAAACAACGGAACTCTCGCGTCTTCCAACAATCTTACAAACTCTGCGAACTCTCTTTCATTCTCCGGGGTCGAAGTCATTTCTTCCATATCATGCAACATGTCATTCAAATTCCCCATGCTATCCTCTGAAGATTGTGAATTAGCTTCTTCCTCGATAGCTACGCCGTGCTCATCCTCAACGAGGTCCACCGCTTCTGTTGGGTTTGCAACTTCTTTCTCTTCACCATGACATGTCCAACGTGTATAGCCTTCCATGAAACCCTTCGTCAGCAAATGTAGTTGCAACTCCCCCGTCGTCGATAACATTTGCATATTACTACATTTACGACATGGACAACACATCTTCGCTTTTCCCTTGATCGCCATATCGTCTTGAGTGACTCGAAGAAACTCGTTCAAAGCGGTGACGAAACTCTGTGTGGCACGATCTCCATACATCCAACTTCTATCAATCGATCCCTACGGCAAAATAAACATAATTTCATAAAATAAATATATTAAATTAGCCATTTCTTCTCTCAGGCGAATAAAATAAAGTACTTACCATGTTAGAGATTAAAAACCCTAGAGGAGCTAGGAGCGACGGATATCGTGGGCCTTCGGGGAGAGGGATGTTGACAAGGAGGCAGCTGGGGTCTTTGAGAGGGGGATGGGGACTGGAGGAGAGAAAAATTGGCCTTTTGAGAGGGGGGAGGAGAGAATCAGGAGCCCGGGTAGCCAGCAATCTTTGAGAGAGGGATCAAGAGGCCGGGCTGGAGAGAATGAAGATGGCCTTCGGGAGATAATAGGGCTGCGCGCGGGCCGCAGCAGTTTAGCTGGCGACGGCGGCGCACGCAGCTGGTCCTTGGGACGCGCGGGCACAGAAAGTTTTTCGCGCCAGAGCTGGAGTTATATAGGTAGGAATACCACTGACGGGCATCAGTCAAGGATCCGTCAGTGTTAACTTATCATCACTGACGGGCAAAGAAGGGCCGCCCGTCAGTGGTAACGCTACAACGCTGGTACCGCAGAAATTTAGTCCCACCTCGCCGAGCGAGCAGCGCGCGCACTAGCTTAAAAGGACAGCTGCGCCTCCGGCTTCCGAATTCCTTATAACCTTCACTGATACTTCTAGCCACCGCTGGTCTCCTGCGCGGCCTGGGCTCGTGGGCCTGGGCGCTGTGCTCGGGATAGGCCTTTGGCCGGTCCTCTGCGCGGCCCGGGCTCGTGGGTCTGGGCGCTGTGCTCGGGATAAGCTGGAGTAGCTAAATTTTTTACTTTACATGATTTATGAGTGACGGGCAAAGAAGGGCCGCCTGTCAGTGGTAACGCTACAACCGCTCAGTGAAAAATCGGGGGGAAGTCATCATTGACGGGCCGCCGTTCTCCAACCGTCAACGGTATAATACCACTGACGGGCGAACGAGTTTCACCCGTCAGTGGTAAGCTCTGTGGGCTCAAAAAAAATATAGAACGACATCAACAATGCACATATACAAGACAACAAATTTTTCATCCATTTCATCCGATAGTTCATCCATAGTTCATCCATTTCATCCGATTCATCCATAGTGAAAAAAAGTAAGTACGCCATCGATAATCCATTTCCGATTGCAAAATACATACACTTTCTGCATTCAAGATACGAAAGTTTTCACTTAATTGTCGCGGGAGGGGCCGGCGGCCTCGGCGAGGGAAGCTCCTTCTTTCTCCTTCTCTTTCAGCATCTGGATGCGTGGAGAACGACGTAACTGATGGCGTGGCACCTCTTCGTGGCGGTGGGTCTGAGTTTGAGGAGGCGGAAACTCCTCGGGCACGCGGGCGTGCCAACCCGATGCACTCGACATCCTAGCGGTCTTCAGCTTCCGCACCATCGCGGATCCGGCAGGCGGCGAGACGATGAGGATGAGAGGAGTGCGGGCGCTTCTAGAGTTTAGGGGAGGAAGATGAATGGAGATGAAGATGAAATGAACGGGGAGGCGGGTTATATAGAGAGTTGCGGGAGGAGGCGAAGAGACACAGCGGTGGAGGCAACAGTCCAGAAGGTTGACCGATCAGTGAAAAATCGGGGAGAAGTCATCATTGACGGGCCGCCGTTCTCCACCCGTCAACGGTATAATACCACTGACGGGCGAACGAGTATCACCCGTCAGTGGTGAGCTCTGTGGGCTCAAAAAAAAATACAGAACGCCATCAACAATGCACATATATATTCAAATCCCAAAATATCAGCACTGACGGGTGGATGTAAATCACCCGTCACGTGTAAAGTATCACTGACGTTCCCTAGAGTCTCACCCGTCAGTGATGATATTTTGGGGATAAAAAAAAAGTTAGTACGCCATCGATAGTTCATCCATTTCATCCGATTGCAAAATACAAGACATCATCCGATTGCAAAATACAAGACAAGAAATTTTTCAGTTGTCCGTCATTTCGACAACTTCTTCTTTCTCTGATCATGGACGCGCGGCTCCGAGCCAGAAGGTCCTCCTTTCTCGACCTCCTTAATCTTCCCCTCCCGGGCAGGGGCGGCGGCCGCGGCGCGGGCATCGGCGAGGGAAGCCTTCACGGCTTCCGCCGTCATGCGGTCCTCCTCGGCTATGATGGCGGCCATGGCGCGTTCATAGTTGATGGACCGACGTATCGCCTCCTGGAGCTGCCGCTCCTCTTCGACGGCGGCAGCGGCGTCGTCCTCGTCCTCGGGCTCCTCCTCGACGGCGGCAGCAGCGTCCCCCTCCTCCACGGGCTCCTCTTGGACGGCGGCAGCGGCGTCGTCCTCCTCCACGGGTTCCTCTTCGACGGTGTCAGCGGCGTCGTCCTCCTCCACGGGCTCGACGCGCAGCTCCGCGCCAGAAGAACGACGTAACTGCTCCGCCTCCTCCATCTGCTCCTTCTCCTTCAACATCTTGATGCGAGGAGAACGACGTACCTGCTGGGGAGCTTCGTGGCGGGCCCTCTTCCTCGAGGACGCGCTTTCAGGAAACTCCTCGGTCTTCTGCTCCCGCACCATCGCGGATCTGGCCGGTGGCGAGACGGTGAGGGGAGGAAGATGAACGGAGAGAACGAGAGGAATCAAGATGAAACGCTCGGTGGGGTATGTGTTTTTTATAGCTGTGGGAGGCGAAGAGGCAGAAAATGGTGACGGCTCGTCCAACAGGCCCGTCACTGAGAATAGCCGTCACCGGTAACAATATTACCGCTGACGGGCAGGTTGTTCGCCCGTCTATGATGACTAAATTACCACTGACGGGCAAAAAAAAGATCGTCACTGGTAAGATTCGTCCCGGCAGCTGTTGTAATCTCTGACGGGTCATACATTTTGCCCGTCAGTGATGACTTTCCCCACGCAAATTTGGAACGTCTGGTAGATTCACTACTGACGGTTCACCCGGTGCCCGTCAGTGATAATGAACAACTGTGACGGGCCTCTCCCTGCCCGTCAGTGATAATTGCAACGGATGACCTTTTTTCTAGTAGTGT
>JAGXJF010002058.1:0-44063 GCA_019208055.1 Stipa capillata | reverse complement strand
AACCTTAAAGCATTGAAACAAAAAGGAGAACTTTATGAAGCCTCTTATAGCTTGCAAACATTGCAGAGCTATCTTCCATGTAGAAGTACGCTTGACAACATATGCAATTAAATTATAAAGGAACATCCCTACACCAGGAGTGAGGTGCATGGTAGCACTGGTATTGCAGTACATGGAAAATACTATCACTAGCCTTTGTCCCGACATGAAGTACTTTCAGTTTCGGACATATGGTTAGAGGATTACTAGTAGAAACCCAAATCTGAAGCATATGAATGGTCTACTTATACGCAGAGTGTAGGTAAAGGTCTAAGAATTTATCTGGACCTGATAGATACACAATCCCCAAGTGGACATGGACCCAACGTGCATTGACAAGAATGTTGAAAAGCACTTAATCCAATTTGAATAGAATCCAAATGGTACCCATTGGCGGGAAATGTTCAAAGGTAGTATCATATCCCATGACCAATTCACCAGTTTTGTAAAGAAGCACTATGAAACATTGTGACCAAGCTTTATGCCTGGCAAACCGAAGTATGAGCCATGTAGCTCATGAAGAATGCAAATTCAGTTATTAAGACAAGTACCATATCGAGATGTCGTATTTGTCGCTAAATGATTGGTGGGACAGCATCCCACATTACATTGAACCATTCAAGAAACCTATGGTTCATAGGTAGTTGATTGGCCTAGGCAAGAGCATGAAACTTATGGCGCACTTATCTATATTAACCTTGAAAAATTATCCAAGCAGATAATAAAGCTCAAGTTGAAAAAATGAGTAAGGTTATAATTTGCACATTGATGACGTATATTGTTGCATGATATACCATTCACATTATTCCCAAATGAATTTGATGGAGTGAGATGGATATATCAGAACATCAAGATATAGTTTATCACAATAATTGTACGGCACAAAAGAAGTTAAATGTTGTGTTTAACCCAAACATTATTCACAAAATATTGCCCACAATGTTTCTTTCGGAAACATGAATGTTAGAACATAAAAGCTCTAACGGATGCTATCTTGGAGGGGAGAAAATTCATATGAACATTAATTATCATGCTTTGAATTATGTATGTTCATGTAATTGATTCACTTTGAAGAATCAAGTATTGATAATTATAATGTTTGGTCCCATTCTTGAAAGAATATGGGTTAAAACATCTACTCCTAGAGGGGTTAACTTGGAAATGAGTTTTCAACTATATATGTGCAGTATTCCAGGGAGCATATCCCTGATTAGAAATATAACCAGAATGATGCAAAGTAATGCGGAACTTTACAAAGCCATCATTGACAATTGATCGATGGTGGATTAATTGACTCAATAATTATACTTTTTTCCATTCAATGATTTTTCCCTAAAGTTTCTCATTTGTAAGGTTTTAAGGAGACAATTAGTGCTATATGATGCAGCGTGTACGATGCACTCTTTCTCTAATTTTTTCCATTGGGTTTTTTGAAGTTTTGATAAGGCATAGACATCTCGCGATAAGCGCTGAAAGAGTGTTAGGAAACTTTCCAATCAAGCCACCAAGAAGGTGGAACCCTTTTAGGAGGAATGTTTCTCTTACTTATAGACCCTTATCTAAACCTCTAGCAGTGGCACTAGTCTATATATGGGGGTATTCATCCATTATATTGTACTGTTAAAGTAAAGAAAAATAAAGAGAAGAGAAAGATTATGTCTTTACACTATGTTATTTATTTTACTGTATTCGTGGGCGTTCTTCATTCCTCTTCTATCTCAACCTCATCTACATCTCATCTTGCAGCTCAAAAAATGGAATCATCCACAAAAGTTACACAATATAAAGCAGCGCTCAGCTAGGTACCCGATGGGGCAAAAGTTTTGGCTGTTTCTCTCAGGGCCAGACCCGTGCGAGCGCGAGGCTGTGGTCCCCACGGGCTCGGCCGATGCAGGGGTGCTGCACAGGGTGAGATTCTGGTCGCCTTCCTCTCAGCCGTTCTCCTTTACGACTGTTTCTTTCGCCAGACATCGCCACCGTCGTCGGAGGCGTTACATCTCACCGCCGGCCATGGCCAAATCTTTATGTACGCTAAACTGTTCTCATTTTCTTGATTTCTCATTCAATCTCACACTCCTTATTCGTAGATCGGGAGGATTAGGGGGAGGCGGCATGCATCTCATGCCTCAGGCTCCTTCTCGACCTCCTTCCTCCCCATTGACGGCAACCCTCCTTAGATCCATCACTGCCTCATCAAGCTACTCTTTGTGGTGCTCGACTTGCCATTGCCGAGGTAATTTCCAACCACGTTGGGCCTCTTCCTGCTGCTAGGGGTTTTGCTGCTCTGTTCTACATGTGGCGATGCTGCACTTTTGTCTGACACCGCCATTAGACGCCATTAGACAGCTCCAGAATCAGGTGGACACCGTCCACGTGAGGTCGACACCGCGGCGATCATGGCCGAGAAGACCTGCGTTGTCCTCAAGCTCCGGAATCAGGTGGACACTATTCACACCGAGGTTGACGCTGCAGCCTAGCAGACCTGCGCTCTACTCGAGCAGCCTTTGAGCACCGTGCCGCCGATCTCGCCTCCTCCTAGGCCAATCTCAAAGTAGAAATCTCAGAGCTGCACCAGTCGAAGTGTTAGTTTCTGGAATCGATCAATCAGAGGGACGCAGAGACAAGGAAGAAGGATGGCTAACACGATATGGTAGTGAGCTCCCCTAATGACCTCACACTTCTAATAATACTAGCAAACAGTGCAATGCTTGCAGGTACTGTAGATGGTACTGTTTACAGAGTACTGTAGATGGTACTGTTCACATGTACTGTTCACGTGAATCCCTCCAATCTCAGCCGTCAGATTTATGGGATCAATGGCTCAGATTGCTTGCCAGGTCTAGTTCAAATTTGGTACACTATATAGTAGTATAGATATAGATAGTATAGAAATATCGAGCAATCAACAAATTGGAAAATTTTAACATGTCAAATCTGATGCACCAAGTTTGCATTTGTATCTTGTGCTCTATTGTCCAATCCAGCGCTAATGGTCCTACCATTTGTTTGCATTGCTACACTGTTCCATGTGATCTAATTTGGTAGAACCTTCATATCCTCTTTTGAACTGATGCTACAAATGAGCTTGAACAAATCATATTCTAACGCCAAATCGTATCTTATCAGTATACTTGATTAATAACTGATTCTCCATTTTCTTGGAAGATTGTTGTACTAGTGATTTGGAATTGCTGCTCGATCCTTGGCACTAGGAGCAATCAGATGATCAATGATTTGTTAATTGCAGTTATGAGTTAGATTATTTCTGAGCTTTCCCTGATATCTCAACTAGATCAGATGTTTTGTTAGATATCTGTACCTATCTCTGAATCTTTAGTACATTGGATAACAACACCCATCCTACTCTTTTGCATCCTGTGCACTATCAGCATGCAAAGAAACCTGATGCACATGAGGTTGCAGACCTTTGAAGAATGTGAAGATGGCAATGGTTCTTCAGGCTGCAGTGGCTCTAATTTTCATGGGTGTAGCAGTAGTGATATATAGCAGTCGCTTCAACTTTGTTTGGTTCATGTTACCAGCAAAAATGATGTATGTATGTTGTGGATGACAAAATCCACAATAGTGTTAGTAGAGTCATTGTTGTAACATCATAATATAGAAGAGATTGTGGTGACATACTAAACTGATATGTGTTTATGTGTTTCTTACTTAGCATGAAAATAGTAGGGATTGCACGATAAAGACCAACATTTTCAATCTATCCTCTCCATATCACGAGGTAAACTCACCCTATGGGAAGAGATGCCCATAACAGGTTGTATGTAGGCGATCAAACAGCATGTGTTTGTATCTCGTTAGGCCATTCAATATCTGATATAGGTAACCAGACATCTCTTATCGGGCTAGACTAAGCAGATGTAGGTAATCAAACAAGCTGCTCCCACAGGCCTGGCTCTCATGGGTCTAGCTGGCGTGAGCGTGGCTGCCAAATTGATATAGGAAAATCCCGCTCAAAAAAGAAATTATCGCGGACAACCAAACACGCTCTAAGCTGTCTTGCATTGATTCTCTCTTTCGATAGGAGACACCGTGCTAGACTAGGAAACCTCTTCTCAATACACTGGAACACAAGACACTAGAGTGTGGCCTGGCCCGGCCCATCTTCGTATTTGGGTCAGGCCAACAAGTCCGGCTAGAGCCTAACTGTTTTCCCGTTGATCTCACTATTCACACAAATCAATATCAAGAGGTTCCCTAGAAAAAAGTTCAATATCAAGAGGTCTGTTGTCGGTGTAGCACCTCACCAGAAGATGTAAGGGTTAGGATTTCTCGTGCACTGGCATTTCATCCAGCCATTTACCTTTTAAAAAAGGCAGGGGAAGTCCCCGGCCCCATTACGAATAACGAAATCAAGTCATGCGCTGCATTTTTATTATTTTTGTGATTAGCCATTGCCCTACATGGTTTATTTTCCCTTTTTCCACTGATAACGCTCCATATGGCGACCATGCACACACAGAGAGAAGCGAAGAGTCGTGGACTATGACACTATGGGTATTGTCGGCGTAGAGACGCCTCTAGCGGTGGTCCGGTTGGACCCCCTTTGGGATTCGGCCGAGGGCGCAGTAGGAATTCTCTTGTGAGCCGGTTACGATTTTTGGAGAGTTGGATCTAATGCAGGAGACGCAAAGATTTACCCAGGTTCAGGCCACCTCGGAGGTGTAAAACCCTACGTCCTGCTTTTGTGTGTGTGTGTATTGATCTTTGGATATTCCAGAGCCTTTTTCCTTACAAGGGGAGTTCTTCTCTGAAAGATCTAACCAAAAGTTGCTCAACCCTTTGCATGGCCTCGGCTCTCCCCTTATATACCCGGGGGGTTTACCACAATGGCCGAAGGGCATTGCGTACCAGCACTGCTGAAGACGTGGGCACTACAGGGCTGCCCATGCCTTACACTTAATGCGCAGTGCGGACTTCCTGCTGCGCCTCGGAACAGTGACTCTGACACCTTTATGCCCGGCGGGTTCCGCGAACGGAGACTTATCGGGCTTCTTCTTACAGAGTTGGTGAGACACCCGCTCCTGGGCCCCGGGCGTCAGCGACCAAACCCGCGCAACGGAGCGCGCGGCGATGCGTCCCAAGGGGTAAAAAGGTTGACAGCGACAGGGGCGTGCGGTGCGGCGCGCCCGGTCGGTCAACAGACCTGTCAGTCGGGCCCACCTCTCGTCAGGGACGATAGCCAACGGGGCTTTCGCCTGAGCGGGTGGGGCCCGGCCTGACCGTCATCATGCCCTCACAGGGCTTAGGGTTTCTTGTCGGAATGACGGGCATTAAATGCCTCTGCCAGGGCTGAGGCTTGTTGGAGAAGCTAGCCGCTCGATGACGTGCCCAGAGGAGGGCCCCACGGGGGAACACGACAAACCCTGAGCACTTCAGTTTCGAGCAGCTCCTTCAACTGGGAGGGGCGCCAGCTGTCTCAGGCTGCCCCCGGGCGACCTCGAGCGCTCGGGGAGCACTTGTTGGAGGGCCGCTCGGGGCCCCTTACAGGGGGAGCTCCAGGAGGAGTGCTCGGGGGGGACATCCCGAGCACTCCCCTGGGCCCCACACCTCCCGGGACGCCGGGCGCTCGGGTAAGGGGCCCGAGCGCTCCCTTGATTCCTGAGCCTTAAACTCTCGGGAGCCCAAGGCCCTTTCTGGTTACTCGCGCGGATGCGATGCCTGAGGAAGGCCCCCGAGCACTTAGGCTTGACCGCCGGATTCACTTGACAGCCAGGGCAGGGCCCATGACCACACCGTCCCGGCCGCCACGTGTCTCGCCCCGCGGCATCTGATTGGCCTCCGCCGGCGGTTCGGGGGACCCTGGGCCCCATCCCGCCGACAGGTATGATCTATGAAGCGGCTCGTGGTTCCCGTGCCAGGATGGGTCTCTGGCTGAAAAGCACATCGGCCGCCCATCGGCTCCATCAGGACAGTGTGGCCCCATGCGTCAGCAGGGAAAGGACGCTGATATTGTGGCTAGCTCCACCCCTCCTGAGTCCTATCCGTCCGGTCCAACTGCCCAATTCATGGTGCGCCAGGCACCTCGAGCGTCGACATGTCCGGCTCGCTACCAACGCCACAGTTCCCAACCTCATCCTCGTGGCCAATATGCTCTCGAGAGAGAGAGCGAGCGACACAACAGTGCGGGAGACAACTGGCTTCAGAATTTTTGCTCACTTGGCCCCCCTTTACAAAAGTATCTCCCTTAAAGATTATCGACAAAAATAACACCGTGATAGTCTAAACAGATGCCACATGGCACCTAGCATGTCTGCGAACTGCGACTACCGTCTGTCACACCTCCTGTCTGCGGCACAACAGGGGTCCCCGAAATCAGCTGTGACAAGCACCTATTGCGCCTCTAATCCGTGATAGTGCCTGTTGGCAACAGCACCCCTCGCTACAGCATAGTGACATCGAGGTGTCGCACCTCACAGGCGCAAGATGAGGTGCACTGAGTCCACGATGCTCTATTTTCTTTCGTAGACCATGGGTTTTAAGGGTTTATGCCGTTGGGTGCCCCAAGCCCGCGACGCTCCATTTTCTTTGATCGGCCTTGTGTTTTTAGGTTTTAGCGACATGCCTTTAAGGAAACTACGACGGTTCAACAACCGTACTTCCATTTTCGTAAGGTGGGTGGGCTTCATGTAAGGTGGCTAGCTCTTTAAGGGAAGATAGGTCATGTCCTAATGGAAGTTTGGTGCTTTAGTGATAAGGTCTAATAAAGGTTTAGCTCGGCAGCTGTTGTCACACCCTTACAATGCCTTAGATGTCTGCATTGGTCTATAAAACCATTGTCGCACTCTCACCGTCCATCGCCAGCGCCTCGTGACCTCTTTCATTCTCCACTCATACCTCACTTGCTCTCTTTCCTATGTCGAGCTGGTTTTGCGAATGGACACTACAAATAATGAGGATGATGAGTTTTTCTTATGAAGCATTGCATTGTTTAGTTAAATCAAAGAGTAGTAAATTAGTCCCTTATACTAGTACTATTGAATAAATATGTCTGAAGATGCTCTAGTGGCTATTTGGACTCGTCTTATGTCTCACTGCATTTTGAGAGCTGCCACACATATGATAGGTGAGAAAAGTAAGGTTCCTCTTGAGAAAATCTTGAACAAAGAAGTTCAGCTAATCGAGTTGGAATATTTTTTGAACAAAGAATTTCAACTATGCAAGAACGGGTACCATGAAATAACTCCAAAGAAGATTCGCAAACACCTGCTAAAGTGGTGTAAGAGGTGGATGAGAGTGTGCGGACTGAAAGAACTTCCCGGAACACGGTTTAGTGAGTCAGCGAAAACAATAAACCTTCCAATACTCAATATGCAGCTCACATTAAGGTTTATGATTAACATTGTCCACTTTCGTTGCAATTCTCTAATTTCGCTATTTTTATATGATGTTTTGTAATGTTAGGCGAATCCTAAGGATGCAGTGTTTCTGAATAAAGAAATTGAGAACTATACCTAGATGAAGTTAACATTTGGTGGATTAACCAAAGGTGTTGGATCATCAAAGACCGTTGTATCATCAAAGGGTGTTGGATCATCAAAGGGTGCTGGATCATCAAAAAGTTACAATGGATGATGATGATGACTTTGTGGAGGGCACTTTGAAGCGATGTAATACATCCGTCCCTATTTTGCAACATCATCAAATGGTGCAGATAGTGATGATGACTTCGTGGAGGGATCTCTAAAGCGATGAAGATAGTGATGATGACTTCATGTAGTGCTCCTTTCGGAGATGAATCAACTGGATTATTATGTACTATGTTCATTGCAGTTTTGCTAGTTGGAAATTAGGTAGGATGATGTATATTACAAAGCACTGAGTAATAAACTGGCAAGTTACACTACATCGAAATCATGACACGAAGCTACTCATATAATACAAATGGCATCATGCAGTAAGACTAATTTATGGTCTCTTCACTATGGCCATGTGTACTGCTCAGCCATGTGGTGTGACTAGTAGGGGTGCACGAGATGCAGTTGACAATTACGGTAGCGATAGGCGTAGATGCAATTCTCATTGGTGCAACAGCACCACGCTATGTAGTCGCTGCGATGTCTACCACCTCTTATGTTTCTCTGCAGAACCCTTTCTTCTTGCTTTTCTCTTCCATGACATGCTCCTCTAGCTTCTGATTCTTCAAGGAAAGATAACTCATATACGCCCGACTGCGAGGATGGTTTGTTCGTTCAAATCCAAGACGTGAAGTGGCAATTATGTATCTACAAAAACAATAGTAGATTAAATATTGTTGGCCACCTAGATCGTTATAGATGTATGTTTTTGTAGATTAAATATTGTTGGCCACCTAGATCGTTATAGAAGTATGAAGGAAAAAAACACTTACCAAGTAGCGTGGGCAACACCAAAAGCGACGTATGTGGCTCTCTATGAATCGAAGCTCAATTGCACCATGACATTGTGGCCGTGCGTGCACTTTGGCCAAGTAGGCAATGTGATCTTCTGGCACTATGTAGTTGTAGAATTTAATATGTGGGGGGCGTAATGGAGCTTCATCTTCACCGAAAGCTCTGAAGCTGGCGGATAGGGGTCAACTAGACCTTAAAAGTCTATTCCCACCATAGAAACAGATCTACTTCCCAGTTTTTTGTGGGCATTACGGCTTTTGTAAGCCCTGTCATATTTTTGGCGATGTCGAAAAATGAATTTGATGATTTGTGGCATGATAGCAAATCTGTTAGTATTTATAGCCACCCGAAAGAGTTTGATTTCAGACTTGAGGCTGCGGACTCGAGGATACTAAATTGCTCGAGAATCATGTGGGTCAGGCCACAACGTGTGGTCAAGTCGGTACAACCTGTTGTAGCGTGTGGTCAAGTTAGTACGAGTTGTCACAATGTATGGTTAAGTGTATATGGAGTAGGAGCCGTGTTCTTCATGGTGTCAAGTGCATTCAGTGCAAGTTGTCACAGCGTGTGGTCAATTCGGTACGAGCTGTCTCAACGTGTGGTCAAGTCAGTACGAGCTGTCACAGTGTGTGGCTAAGTCTATATGAAGTAGGAGCCGTGTTCTTCATAGTACCAAGTGCACTCAACAGTCCGTGTTACAATCAGTAATAATGCATACATTAGGTCTATCTTCGACAATAGACATCTTCAGATTTACAAGGAGCTATCTCTATTCTCGCTCTCAACTATTGCTTATGCAACTAGAAGGAGTTGATCATTTGCATCTGCTACCAATAGTGTTCCCTTACACCTCACCGTCAGGAAGATACCATCCATCAAGAGCACCGAGCAGCATAACTTGAATGCCTCGATAGTTTGATTGAAGGCCCAGAATATACTATCAAGTATGAAACGAGCAGGTACTCTATTTGAATGTGGCCTATCAAACTTGTTCATGTAAGTGCTCAGGTTTGCTTCTGCTATCTGATGAAGAATTCTTGGGACAGAGTTATACCCCTCCTTCTACGTCTTGAACATCCTCTCTATCACCTTCTAATTTGCTTGTTTGACCTTGCTGAGTTATACCCCTCCTTCTACGTCCCGAACATCCTCTTTATCACCTTCTAATTTGCTCATTTGACCTTGTTGTAGCTTACTGCGAAACCAAATGCACGAGCTACACTGACATCAGTGTCTTTGTCACCATAGACATATCCATAGATACTAGGTGGTATACTTTCCGCCACATATGCAGCACGCATGTTGTGGTGCTACATAAATGCTCTGATAGCTCACATGTTATGATCTACCAATACCGTTATCTCAAAATCCTCACAAATCCCCTTACCTTGGGTTGCACACTTTCCTGGATAATTCAGATGTATGCGTACAACCTTCAAATGTATTGGGTTAGACCTTTTGGCCCCATACTGACAGCTGATGGCGATGACATCCATCGTAATGACCGTCTGCGTGGCACTCTTGCTTTAGAAATGTTGTCCGACCATGAGGGTATTATCTTCAAAGCCCAAGTGCGAGTTATCCTCCTGTGAGATGAGTAGGCATCATATACTCAGTTCATCCATTTCTTTCGCAACCGCAATTTGAGACCGACGACCACCTACAACCTCACCCCAATCCTCTTCGCTATCATCAAATTTTTCGTCAACCACTTCACCAGAATCCAACTCATTTGACATGCTTGGTATGAGTTCCTAGCAGTTGGCACGAATGGACCAAAAGGTACCAGCATTTTCGTTTGTGACAAACTGATCTTCAACCTGCATGGCATTGCTCTCCATCCTCGCCACTACCTCAGTTACTCCTTCTATGGCACCAAATTGTACCTCTCCAACTGCACTACAGCCCTTATCACCAGTCAACAACCGCGTGCTTCCCATGAACTGAACATACACCATCGATCAGCCGTACATCACGGCCCTAGAAGTGCTTACAAGCCACATGTACCCAGCCCATGATACATTGCTGGTCACCTTGCATTGCTCTAAGAAGGGGTCAAATGACCCTTCGTCTAGACTCCTACATATTACTGTCTCAATTATAAGCTTTTTGCACGCTGTCTCTCGATTGAACTCATGGCGTATGCACCTCCTCAATCAGGTCCAACAGGCCATCTCCTCTAGCTCTTCTATCCATGCCACCTTGTATTGACATTGCGACAGATCGAGCCCGAAAGGCTCGTCATGTATTACTTTGCCACCATAAAACACTAACAAATCATTCGTCCTACTTACGTACATGCGAAACATATTTTTACTAACACGTTCTCCCTAAATTGTTAATTCCACTAACTCTTTAATCGTTTTTAAAGACATAAAAAATGGTTTCATATTTTCTACATATTTTTGGTGCACCTGTATACTTTTGGATGCATTTTTCTAATATATAGAATTTAAGCATATTATCTACATATCCCAATAATTTTTTAACTGTACATGTTATATGGATATGTTGATAGAAATTATTTGAATATTTTTACTCCAACTATATAATTATTGGTTTATTTTCCCATTTCTGAAATTAAGACATTATGTAAATTATTTTAATATTATTAAACAATATTTCATTTTTTCCTCATGTACATAACTTTTTTGTATAATATTTCATTTTTTTTAATTTACCTGATGTACAATATATCTGGATTTTAAACCCTAAACCCTCGGGTACATAATACTTTGTACAATATTTTATTTTTTAATACTTTACTTCACGTACAATATTTCTAGAATTTTGAAAATTATATAAATCATTTTCATATCCTTAAACAATATTTCTTTTTTTGCCTCACTTACATATATATTTTAACAATATTTCTTTTTTCACCTCATGTACAATATTTCTAGAATTTAAAAATTATGTGAATCATTTTAATATCCTTAGCTAATAATTCTTTTTGTACCATATCCTTAAACAATATTTCATTTTTTACCTCATGTACATATTTTCTAGATTTTTTACCTCATTTATATGTATATATATTTGCAATATTTCATTTTTTAATTTTACAATTTTGTTTCTCATTCATATCATTGTAAATGGTAATGTAATAACATTTAATACTATAATATAACATGTTCAGTCTTAATAATACTTTCAAGTAACATTATTTCATACTTCAGTAATAAACTAATCACAATCTACCTACATAACTAACTTTTTTTTACCTCGACAGGAAGATCACCACTTCATCAACTATAACATCTTCCATAATACATAAATATAGTCCACAAATCCGTCCATCAACCCTTCACCATATCAATGTGTTCTCTTATCTCTACATCTTGGATATCAAGATTATGTTATGAATTTGTAACACCATAGCTATATACATTATACTAATTAACTAAATCATTAACATTTCTAGCTAACGAACGGACATCATGTAGAAGTTCCATAACTTCTTAATATGACATCACTTAGCTAATTTTAAACTAATCAAACAACTAATCAAGATCTTGCACGTACAAAAAACCTACATGTGCTTGAAGATTTTCATGAGATCTACAAATTCTTCAACTATGTTGGCGGCTGATTTGGCATCCTCATTTTCTCTTATTCTCCATATTTTTTTCTCCTCTCCTATAATCTCTTTCCCTTCTATTCTTCTTTGCAGGTGGAGAAGGGGACAGTGGGGTCTGAGAGCAAAGGGTGGAGGGAGGGTGGATCACGCATCGCACTTAAAAGGGCTGCGAAGCCCCCTATCGCACACGCCAGCCGTCATGCGCCAAGTTAGCGACAGTGGCAACAGGCCAGGTGCTGTCAGGTCATGTCACAGGCCCCACGGCTGTCGCCCAGTGAAGCCATGACAGGTGGCCCAGCCTGTCGTGCGCCATGCATGCCTCTATCACATAGCGTGCCTGGGTGATCTATCCATGACCAGGATGAAGCTTGGATGAAACTAAGCAGAGGTCCGAACCGACTGATGTTGAAGAATCAGCGGATGAGTTGTGGTTAGGGGTGAAATGCCACTCGAACCCAGAGCTAGTTGGTTCTCCCTGAAATGCGTTGAGGCGCAATAGTTGACTGGACATCTAGGGGTAAAGCACTGTTTCGGTGTGGGCTGCGCGAGCGGTACCAAATCGAGGCAAACTCTGAATACTAGATATGACCCAAAAATAACAGGGGTCAAGGTCGGCCAGTGTCACGGGCCACCGTTATCATTGGGTCTAGCCATGACAGGTGGCCCAACCTGATATGTACCTGCCCCGCCTGTCTCGCGCAACGCACAGGCCTGCCACACTCGGCCAGATGCAGCCCTGTTCGTGCTATCCGGGTGTGTGGGGCCATCATCGTCGCGCCTAGAAGGCGCGATTGCGCCGCTGACACGGTTTGTATATGTGATAGGTCACGTGGCACCTATCTAGGCAGTCGTGGTGTCAATTTTAAGGATAAATTTTAAAGAAGGCTACTTTTGTTTAAGATGAACCATGATTGGCCAAATGAGCCAAAATTCACTGGCTTCAACGGTTTTACGTCACCAAGTGCATACGACTGAGAGCACCAGGCACTGGCGGAGCTACTCACGAGCAAAAGCGTGCCTTGGCCCGCCCAGCCCACCACCAAATTTTTTTATTTACATGCCCAGCCCATCCAGCCCACCACCAAAAAAATTTATATACATGCCCAGCCCGCCCAGCCTACCACCAAATTTTTTTTTGTGCTCTCCATTAGCTTGGCCCGCCCAGTTTTTCCTTTGTAGCTCCGCCACTGGCACCAGGCACATCAGACCATGTCACTCATCCAAATCTTTCACGTTGTAGTGCCGGACACATGTCTCCCTCTCAGAGCATCCCGCTTTGAAAATGTGGGCTTCCGTGGATGACCAATTCCCGCACACGTGAAATTCCAGTCATGGGAGAAGAAAACATGCATGATGTAAGACCTCTTGTTTTCTTTTCTTCAAAACTTCTACGAAATAGCGCACTTCATAGGAATTCAGTCAAAATTCTTTGAGTTATTTCATTTTTTCAAACCACCTAGAGAAAATTGTTCGTACAAAAATAGAACTCTAAAATTCATATTTTTTCCTTTGTTCCAAACAACACGTTATAGCGAAATGAACCACCGTGCACATGTCAGTGCATGTTTGCTGAACTATGTATTGCATGAAAAATATACTATTATATGTGGATAATCATATTTAAAATATAAGTTTAATTATTATCAAATTTATTTCTTCTTCCACAAGTAACTAGAAGGAAAAAAAAGACCATGCAATAAGCATACATTAAATCATGACATATAAACACGCAATTAAGAGGTAATTAGTGAGTATTGGTTAGGGGATTAACTATATCATAAGTCTGTAATTAAGAGGTAATTTTCAAGAACCCAACTTAAATCGTGAGTCGTTGACGTGAGATTTATGCACAGTTCAGATTGAAAGCATCCTCGTCAACTCTTACCTTTATACTCCCTCCGTCCCAGATGTAAGGCATATTTTATTTGGTCAAGACAAGGCTTTGACCAATAGTTACTCTATTAATATGTGGTTTATGTGATACAAAGTTACAATCATAAATAAGTACTTTTGAATATAAATTTAATGACATCAATTTTATGTCACATAAACCACATACTAATGGAGTATGGTTGGTCAAAGACTTATCTTAACCAAAAAAAAGATATGTCTTATATTCTAAGACAGAGAGAGTAAGTACTATGGATAATTGAATTTAACTTTAATTTTTGCCCGTCCAAACTTTAGTTTTCGTCCATCCAATGTTGGAAGTCACACGACGCACTCTGCCCAAACCCCTTCTTAGCATTCACCTTGAACCCATGGATGTAAGGGCCCCTTAGAGTATGTTTAGTTTGTGTCCAAAGTGCATTATACCAATTTTTTGTCATGATATATAGCCTTTATTAAACGGTAAGCTGGCTCAATCCAAACGCACCCTAAATTTCCAACCGCTACCCAGACTTCGTGTTTGCCTACATCAACGACACCCCCAAGGCAGGCCGAAGGCTAGAGGCCATCTCCTTCACCTTGCTTCCCATGGGCCTCCGTACTGAGAGACGGGTGGGCAAGGCCATACAATGCACACCGTGCCAAATCAACAATGCTCGTGGTTTGGTGTCAATTTTATCATAACAATGTTTGGCATGTCAACAAAATTTTACTTGTAATTGATTTGATCCCAATAGTTAGCATACCCATGTATAGGGACGCCAAGATAACGGAAGGAGAGGTAGCCAATTTCACACACAAAAAGTTGTCTGTATTGGGCTTCAAAGTCTTTGGCCTCTCCAAAGCACAAAATTTCACAATTGTAAAAATTAATTTTAAGACCGGACAACTGTTCAAATGCACACAGGTGAAGTTTCATATTAATTGCTTGCTCCATGTCGTGATCCACAAAGAGAATAGCGTCGCTTGCATACCAAAGAATGGAGAGACCATCATCCACTAAATGAGGAACTACCCATTGGATCTGCCCATCCAGTTCGGTGCAGTCAATGATGACTACAAGCATGTCGACTACAATATTGAAAAGGATTAGCGATGAAGGGTCGCCTTGTTGTAACCCCTTTTTGGTTTGAAGATATGGCCCAATGTCATCACTAATTTTAATGCTCACGCTCCCACCAATTACAAAATTGCAGACCCATTCACACCAAAGTGGAGAGAAACAAAGTTTGTTGAGAAAAAGATTATTTAACTTTATCATAAGCTTTCTTGAAGTCGATTGAAAATGACACCACTTAGTTTTTTTTCTTATGCATCTCATGTATTACTTCATGGAGAACAACTACTCCATCCATACTATAACGTCTAGGAAGCCATTTGGGTAGGTCTAATAATGTTCTCGGCCACAGATGTTATCCGATTATTTCCCACTTTGGTGAAAATTTTATAGCTAACATTGAGGAGGCAAATAGGTCCATTGTATTTTATTCGCATGCTTTATTTTTAGCAACAGGGTTATTACCCTAAAGTTAAGTCTATATAGGGGCACAACTGTCACACCCTGATATTCATCGTCCGGATTTCCCAAAAACCTAAACCCTAAGACGCGTATATGCGTATATATCTTAACCTTGCCATGCATTTGGTTCGAGCATGTCATTTCATGGGGAGCACTTGAGTTAGGTTGCACCGTCACGCAATAAACCCAAGTCGCAACCCCATCATCGCATGTGCATAAAACTCTAAAACCCTAAATCGGACACACGCACCGTATATGCACGAGCTGTCCGAACCCAAACCCTAAGTGGCAACCTGCTCATCTTTGCTCCACTACTACATAATGGGCTGGGGGCCTGTTAGCCTGGGAATGTCAGTGGAGGGGTGCCCTCCACTGACGGGTAGGACGCCCATCAATAGTGGCTGTGACTAGTGACGGGCTCAATTTGCCTGTCAGAGGAAAGGTATCACCACTGACGGGCCCCCGGTGAGCGCCCGTCACTGGTTCCCCCTTCCACTGACGGGCATTTTCTAAGGGCCCGTCACTAGTAGATTTATGAGGTTTAAAAAAAAATAGAGCGTCTCTGCACAAAGCAGGAATCATCCAGTTGATTTGTGTTTGTGTGTGTAATAGAAAGGAAGATTCTTAGGAGACATACTGCATGGTAATAAGGCACAGCACATGAAAGTAACTATATAAATCTTGCTTTGTATTGGAAATTAAAGCTCCGAGATTAGCCATGGAAAACACGAGAGCAGATCCTCAAAGCTCCAATCGCTAATCCAAACAGCCAGCAACCCCGATTTATCAGATGAACTAATAACGTATGTACCCTGATGCGGGCGGTGTCCTCCCGACCGTTGCGGAGCAGAGCGGCGACGTCCCCGCGCATCTTCCGCACCTGCGCCTCGCGCTGGTTCCGCAGTAGCTTCATCTGCGCCGTCGCCATCCTCACCTCCGTCTTGCTGCCACCACGCACGCCGCGAAACACAAACCCCGCTAAACGTTAGTTCCATCCGCTACGTGAAATCCAAAAGCTAACAACGACGCAGAACGCAAGAACGAACCATTTGGAGGCGCTGAACGAGCCGCGGAGATGCGCGGCGGTGAGGACAGCCCCCGCCAGTCTCCTCAGCGCCCGCGCAGGCGACGTGGACTCGCCGCCTGTGGCCATCATCATCTTCCTCGTTGGCTCGCAGTAGGCCGGAGGGAGAGGATGGGAGCTCAGGTGGCGGCGCGGCAGCCTGGCGGCGGGGCTAGGGCAAAGTTCCCGGCTGGTTCGAAAAACGAACGCGCGAGGACTTGTGAAAATTTCACCAAGTGCCCGCTTATATAGTGTAAAAGCTCCACTGACGGGCACATAATAAGCGCCCGTCAGTGTAAGTCCTCACCACTGACGGGCCCTTGGTGAGTGCCTGTCACTAGTTCCCCCTTCCACTGACGGGCATTTTCTAAGGGCCCGTCACAAGTTGCATCATATTGGTTTTTCATTTTTTATAAAATCTAAATGTGGTCTAAAAAATATGAAAATTGGCATGGGGTCATTATATGACCTCATGAGGCTGTGTTTAAAATTTTAGAAAAATTCACAAAAGTTGGACTATACATTGCTTTGTGACTCAAGCATCTCCGAGGAAGCATCATAGCATTCAAAGGGAAAGTATGAAGATTGAAGTACACATCACAGTTTCTTCATCATTTGAACTTGAGATTTGGACTACAACTTGATATTACACTATTATACGCTAATATTTGTTCATGTTCCATCTTGTTATGTAATAATTTGTATTTTCTATTTTTTTGAAATACCAATTTGAGGTACCATGTGTAGTACCTTCCCGAAATATTTATCTAAAATGGTCCAAAATTTTTATACATGGAACATACTACATTATATTGGTTATCTCAAAATTAGGTATTTTTCTGAAATCATTTGCTATTTTTTAGGCATTAAATGAATATCTAGCTATTTACTGGATATATTTTAAATTTGAACTACGAGTATCTTAAAGAAGGCCTCTAAATGGAAAAAAAATTCATATATAAGTACATATGTATCTTTTTAGCTTCTATCCAGAATATATATAAAAAAATTCAAATATTTTATTGGGAAAATTCAAACCTTTACTTGCATCTTAATGATTTTTCATTTTATATAAACTCTAAATGTGGTCTAAAAAATATGAAAATTGGCATGGGGTCATGAGATGACCTCATGAGGCTGTGTTTAAAATATCAGACAGTTTCACAAAAGTTGGACTATACATTGCTTTGTAACTCAGGCATCTCCCAAGAAAAGAAATAAAAAATAAAATAAATACTAGAAATTCCAGGAAACTCAAAAATTATGAAACTTGATCTGCTATCTAGATCTATTCATTTTACAAATTTTGCAAAAAGAATCACTTTATTTGGACTTATAAATCAAAAGTTATTGATGTTTGTTGATGCAGTGTTTTTGGGCTGAAATACCAGTGACGGGCCCGATAGACATGCCCGTCAGTGGAGATCGCCTCTCCGCTAACGAGCACTTAAGTAGCACCCATCAGTGAAAACAACACGTCATCTTGGCACCCTTTATTCATCTCCACTGACGGTCTGCGTAGTGGCCCGTCAGTGGAGACTTCCTCTCCGCTGACGGGCACTTAAGTACCACCCGTCAGTGGAGATGAACACGTCATCTATGGCACCCTTGGTGCATCTCCACTGACGGGCAGCTTGGTGGCCTGTCAGTGGAGGTCCTCATGTCCTGCCTGGCTACCGTCTCTGCTGACGGTCGTTTTGTTGTCCGTCAACGGAGAGCCCCTCCAACGACGGTCCATCGTGTGCCCATCAGTGGAGGGGGTTCAGCAGAGAGTCAATCTGCAGTAGTGCTCCCGACCCTCCAAATATAAACCCTAACCTCCCCCATACCCTGCCTCAGTCGTGCCATCACCCGAAACCCTAAAACCTAATCTGTCGCCCTAATTCCTAACGATCCTATTATCGGGCAGAAACCCTAAAATCCATATTGCATGTGTTTTCTTCCACCCAAAAATTCTGGAAAAATTTCTAAAACATCTAAAACTATTTTTCACCCATTTATGAAATAATATATGTGGGCCCAATTCAAAAATTTTGGATTACATCCAAAATGGTATTTAGGTCAAAATTCCACTTTGAACTACAACCTCTCCAAATCTTGCTCAGAAAAATTCCAGAAAATTCCACCATGCTCATCTCAGTACCCAAGTCCCAAATGTGCAAAAACATGGTTGGGTCCAGCACAAAACTTTGGCAGGAATCCTATCGAGCACCTTGCTCAAATCTCCCCTTCTCCTTGAAATCAAGTCCAAGCCCTATACCTGTTACTCCAAACTTTTACCATAAGGCTTTACTTCTGCCACAAACCTTTCTCCACTCCTTCTCCTTCAGTGACAACTCCCCAGCCACAGAATTCAACCTCCATGTCATGTCATGCTGACCTTGGAAAGCCCCTTAGCCAACCTTTCTCTGCACAAGTTCTGCCCTACTCCCCAAGCTACCTCCCCTGAGCTACCTCAGTACCTGTGACACGACCAAGCATCCCCAGACACCCCAGAACACTCGGGCACACGCACACGCCGGTCTGGGCATGCTCTGGCCTGCTCTGGACACGCGCATGGCAAGGTCAACCAGCGGCAGCTCCGCTCCACCACTCCTCCCGTTGCCAGTTGGTTAATTTCCGCACGTCAAGGCATTGCCATGGTCGCCGGCAAGCTCAGTGCTCCACCGAACTGTCCTCTCCACATCTCGGCGCTGTGCACGGAAGAAGCCAGCGGCACCTCACTCCTCCTCCCTCGTTCGTGGCTATAAGAGGGATTCCCGGGCACAATTCTTCCTTGCATCACCTCTCTCTTTCTCTCCTCTAGCTCTACCAAGCTTCACTCGAGCTCAAGTCTCCTCCTTCCCCACCCACGAGCACAGCCACCAGCTTCCTCTAATCATCGCCACCATCTAGTTTCAGCAAACGCGTGAGCTATCCAACCATGAAAATGAAATCGCGCTGACCTCCTGAACCCGAGGGTATCTCTTGATTTTTCCCTCTCCCCCTAAATCAGCCGCGATTGCTCGCCGTCGCTCTCACCGGAGCTTCATCGGGGCTAAGGATTTCTCGCCGGAACCCTACCCCTAGCGCGCCGCTCCTCTGACTCTGACCGGTGGAACCGGTACTCCCGAAGCGGTAAGTGGAGGAGCGCCGCTGCCAGGTGGGCCTGACCTCTCGCCAGGCCCACAGCCAAGTAAGTGGCCGCACCCCGGCCTCCGTCCGCCTTCGCAGCCAGAAGGCGTGATTCCATTCCCCACCTTCGACGTCACCTCTTAAATCCAGCACCCAGCTGGTTTTCTTTATTTCCAGAACCGGTTATAACCTTGGTTCGGCCGGTTCACCTTTAAATAGCCCGGTTCTTGAAAACTTCCAAAATAAACTTTGATCCTAAGAATGTTTCCCATCTTTTGGTTCAAACAAATTTTCAAAAACTCAAACATCTCATGATGTGCAGAGAGTAAATCAAATACCCTATTTAAATTCAAACTCTTTTCAAATTTCCTTTTTAACTTTTAGTCCAATCCAAAGATTTCTCTCATGATAAAACCTTATCTTCTGAACTTAGCCTAAAATCACACATGCATGCACCTGTTGCATGATTCAAAAGGAGAAGGAGGCATCGTGAAACCTAAAACCCTAATATCAATCTCATGCACGTATATATCTACATGTTTTCTTTAACACCCAAACATGTTGGACCTTAACCAAAAATATTCTCCAGCACCTTTTAAACCACCAAGCCCTGGACACTTCGTCACCATATTAGAACTAGGGTTTTCGAGCAAAGAAAACCCTAATTTCGATAATCTCCATGTGCATAAAATATAAAGACTCCCAATCTTTCTCTCCCGAATCATTCTTGCAATCCAAAGCATGGCATATGTTCTGCATTGAGTTGCCCTCTTTGATTCTTTATGGCGTTTGGATTCTTATTGGTGTTATTTTGAAACATGTAGTTGACGGTGTAAGGTACGTTCGTCAGGAGGAACCCGAGGCGTCCCCGCATCCGGATCAAGACCAGGAACTGCTAGGCAAGCTCGCCACCCTTGATCATGTTGTAACCTAAGTTTACGAAATGCTATTTTGTTTACGAAACATGCATGCTATGTTCTACGACCCGTTATTTTATGTAGTGAAGCTATAACCAAAACTTAGCAAGCCCTAGTCCAACCCTGTATACCTTGCCGCCCTAGGGACTAAGTATCCCGGAAAAGATACCGGGAACTTAGGGTAGACTATATATTCTTATGCTTAGCCCTGCAGTAGAAAAACTAGGTTTTCAAAAAGGAAGAAATACCCCATATTTCATGTGGTGACAATTTGAAAACGGACCGTCGTGTCCGGAGGTGTATGAAGGTAGTATATCCATGGGATGGGATATTTACCGAAAAGAGGTTTTGTTAAAATCTAAAAACAAAAATGGAGAAGATTTTCATCCGGGTCGAAAGTGAAGGGCGAATGCAGGAAGCTTGTTAAAGAGCGAGGTAAGGCCCGGCATGGTTTTCGCTGCCCGTTTACGGGAGTGGTGTGAAGTCCCTCTCGGATCACATAAGGACCGAGCTTAAGTGCCGTTTGGCCAAGTCTTACCGTACGTCCACATGTCCTTTATGGGAAAAACTTGACCTAGTACCCGGTTTGAGACTAGCATGAACCCGTAGGCAGTGTGCAGTGTGCAAATGAGGTTGTAGCCTCGGTAGAGAAAATTTTCCGCGAGAAAGCAATGGCTTGTTCGCCACAAAGTTGGAACACCAACCTCCTTGCAAGCGATGAAACTGACTCAAGCTAGATTTGGGACATGTCCTTCTGGCGGGTTCATAGCTAGGTTTACTCCGGTGAAGAGTTTCATTGTACTAGCTCTGGTAGTACGCGGTGCACAGTATGCCCAGGGCGACCTACATTGTGTGGGTAAAGTCGTACAACCTCTGCAGAGTGTTAAAAACTATTCGAATAGCCGTGTCCACGGTCAAGGACGAACTTGGTTAGGCCACACTAAAGTAGACTGACTTTTAAAGTCAAAATGGTTATGGGTTTAAGGACGCGATCCGCCGAGTTCGCAGGGTGACATGCAAGATCCCCGCAGTAGCGGGGGAGTGGAGAAAAGGGTTCCCGTCATAGCGGGCAACCGTTGATATCCCCGTAGGTACCGGGTGAGCTATGTCTCCCTGAGGAATCAGGTGATTACCATGCTTTGCCGTTATAGTGGAAAGCACAGAGATGATCTCCCCGTTGTAACGGGAAGAATGATAAAAGCAGGTACCTTATCTCGCTGCGTCGAGATACTTTGCTAAAACTGCTTTAATATCTATTTACATATTTCAAATGCAAACTTACTTTCCCGCATAATTTGAAACCTAGGATAGAGCCAATTTCTTGATAATTCCCTTGCATGCTCATATCCGTGATAAACTCTCTGGCGGAGTGCTTGCGAGTACATTCAATGTACTCACCTGGCTTGTTATGTGGCCAGACGATGAGGAGGAGTACAGACTGGAGATAGCGACAGCGATTTCAAGGCGTAGGGTTTCTCCCCCAGTCAGTTGCCTGTGGTTCGGCATATTGATGGGTTATTTGCCATGAGTTTACTTCCGCTGTTGTTTTAATTCGGCCGATAGGCCCGGTTTGTACTATTAAAGACCAAATATGGCTAAGTGTGTAATGAACGATGTATTGCATGTCTATGCTATCAAGTGCTTGTGTGTATCGGCTACTGATCCAGGGACCGATACAGTAAACACAAGGGTTTATCCGGCCTCAAAACCGGATACGCCACACATACCTACATGTAATCATGAAACATGGCCTTAGGTCCTCTTTGATAATATCCTAGAATGTCTGATAAAATTGGCTTGAAATCCATTCGGTCCGGGTGCCTTGTTGTGTTGCATTTGAAAAATTATGTCTCGTATTTCCTTCTTCGTGAAAGGAGCTAATAGGATGTCGTTATTTTCTTGTGAGACCCGCGGCACATCATCATGCCAAGACTCAACTAAAATGAAAATTGTATACCTCCGATGTGTCCAAGAGGCCTTTGTAATAATTTGTGATGTATGTCTTTAAATTGGATTCCTCGATGATTCCACCATCCTCCTGATCGAGATGGACAATGCATTGTTTCCAATGCTTCCCATTAGCAACGAGGTAGAACTGTTTCCTATTGTTATCCCCTGTGAGTAGGTATTTCACTTTTACTCTTTGATACAATTTATTTCCTCCTCCACAATAACCGGGCTATCTAGTCATGGGCCGCTTGTTTACAATGAATATCATCTACGAACAACCTAACAGTCTCAACTGTGTGTCAGGTATCAATAATCATGAGCAATTCAGTTTTTTCTTTTTTATATGCTCCTGTAGCATTTTTGGCCCATTGGCCATCTATCTCAAACCCCTCCCTGTTCTAGTAGTTGGCTACCATATCATGGAATCCATCTCGAGTAAGTGCCCTGAGTTCAAATTTTAAATAAAGGCTCATTACCTCTGTAGGACCATGTCCTATATCAAGTAAGAGAGGTTTGTTATCCGAAAGAAGCCTCTCAAGCGCTTGTACGGAAAACAACAGAAATATTTCCTCCCAATCCGTGCTACTTAGAACTCAATCTAGTTTTTCAAAGGTCAGATCATTGACCAAGTTAGCATAGGTAAATTGTCTACTAAATAGGGAAATTTTGTGTAAATCCATACCACCGATGACCATGTTAAAAAGAAACGGCCATCAAGCCTCAAAATTGTTATTATTCTTCTCATCCGGATGTCTTATAATGTTGAAATCTCCTCCGATTAAAATCGTAAAGATTCCATAAGACATACATCCGCCGTCTCCGTCATGACTGACTCTTTGATTTGTGGTTGGGACCCACCATAAAGCGCAACCAAAATCCAATAAAAACTATCAGAAGCAATATCAAAGACGACAAGGTTTACTCGAAGGACAATACGCCCGACCTGCCCTTGGGCGGTAGCGTATGTCATAAGAAATCACGATCACCAACCTAAATGGGTTTTTCTTTTTCTTTTTGTTTCCTTTTTAAGCTGAGACGAGTTTCTATTTTATTGGAGATCCAAACCTAAATATCAAAAATTGAGAAAATTCACGGGAACTCTGTATATCATGTGTTATCCACTGTAAAAATCTCAAGTCAAAATAAAATGACAGAAATTTATCCAAATATCCAAATTTGCCCTAAAAAGGGTTTTGACTATAGGTAGGTGTATAGTATCCTAAAGATTTATGGAATTTTCATGGGGGGAGCATAGTAACATATAATCTCTAGATGTGAAATTTCATGAATTTAGATGAGAAGAATCACCACTAAAATATTTATCTACAGTTCTGTCATTAAAGAATTTGGACATATTTCGCTTATTTCAAATTTTCAGATGCATTGCTGGAGTGGAAAGGACCTATTGACATATGCAAGGACTCTAAAGGACAGATATGTTTTAGAGTATTAATTAGCTTCATTTTGGTCCCGAGTCCTAGTGCAAAAGCTAAAAGAAGGCGAGGTTAAAATTTATGAGGTGAATGAATATATATGGACATAGATGATCATGGTCGTATATTACATGAGTGCTTACAAGATTAGAATTACAAACTTGGGCTGTTAAGATCGCAAAATGAATGCCCACACATCACGCTAACCGGAAATTAATTTTGCCACCGTAGATAAGACAGCGACTAGAGAGATTCTCAGTTGTTCTAGTATTGTCGTGGCTCACATTTGCTGAATTAATGCCTCAACTCGTGTAGTCCACGCACTGTGTGCGGTGTGGCTTGAACACGAGAATCTCTACCGAGTTCGGCTATCAACCTGG
Source organism: Stipa capillata (assembly GCA_019208055.1). NCBI lineage: Eukaryota > Viridiplantae > Streptophyta > Magnoliopsida > Poales > Poaceae > Stipa > Stipa capillata. The sequence continues at coordinate 19,785 of JAGXJF010002058.1, read as the reverse complement.
CTTCGCTACTACTTTGTCATTCTTGATCTGACGATGTGCTTAAATGCAGGTCAACTAGATGCCGTCGTCGATGGAGTCACCCGTCCATGCATGCCAATGATTGCTCTACCAATGCAATTTTCCAAACAAAAAAAGAATTATGGCGATGCTTTTGCTCCCACTGGCGACACCATGAGAGAAAACAAGATCTGGAATTCATGTTAGGTGTCACCAACAAAAGCCCCATGGCCCCATGTTCCACTGTCTACATGCGCTACGTGGAGAACGGAATTTGCAGGCAGGAATTCCCTCCGACTTCCCCTGTCCCACTCCCAAATGGCTCATATGAGCCCTAAAGAGTATGCATGGTTTTGGAGCAATTTAAGGAGGTGTTTAGTTGGGCTTTTCAACAGCTTTTCACTGAAAAAAACTGTAGCCCAACCAAACAGTCAATTTTTTAGCAGCTTTTGCTAACGATAGTTGTGTGCTTTGCAATGCAAATTCAGCTGTTTGGAAAAACTGCCTTCTGCCAGCTTTTTGTAATGTGCTGATGCTTCTGTACTTATGTTCGATCTAAAATGTTGTAGATTGTTTAGATAAACTAAAAGTCACATATTCACTTTCCTATAGTTACAACAGTTTTTCTACACAGCCAGCCAATAGCAGCTTTGTCAACAGCCACAGCCTAACCAAACAGACCCTAAGGTTGTGACACATTCATTCAAATTTCTGTTCATTCGTCTTTCTAGAATCGTCCTGGAGTGAACGATTGTTGAACATTAATAATTTCATAACAATCGTTCACTCTAGGACAATTCTGGTAAGACGGAGATGATTACAAAAGCACATGAGATCGAAATGTGAAAAAGCTTATACATGATTATACATTAAGTGTCTCTTTGTTTCAAAGGATTTTCATAATAATCTTAGAAGATTGTAATCCTTGGAGAAAATTTCTATGCTAGTTATGATCCATTTGAATTTTTTATAGGCACATTTTGCACTCTATTTCACATGAAAATTGCCGTTGACTCGTGTTTCTTGGGAAAAAATTCTTGAATTTTCCTACCATGCAATCAAATCCTATAGAATTGAAGAAGGCATGATATTATAATACTAAGTTTTTTTATATTTATGTGTTTTGTGAATTCTATGAATCAAAGAGGCCCTAATAAACTTCGTAAGGAAGTCAAGCTACGCATTCTTAAAAGGCTGTAGTATCCGGTGCTTGTTCGTGGAAGCTTAACCTATGATAAGAAGCAACACATATTATGTTTGATCAAGAAAATATGTATTACTCATATTATATATTTGGGCGACTGAAAATACAGTATACATAAGCAGCAGTTACATTCATGTGAAAGCACTGAATTGTCAATGTCAGAGAAGAGAAGACCACCAACGGCCACTCGACGTTTGGATAAGCCAGCCGTCCCTTGGGTGCAAGCAAAGGCCGTTTTTTCTGGTTGCCCAATCAATCCCATTCATGTGACTCGGAAGCCTGGGATCGTGAGCCTCGCGGCCTGCATTATTGGGGCCTTTTTATGTCTGAATCTCCCTGTACCGGACGGATCACTCATCTGTTGCCGGCACTGTCATTGCTTCCCATTTCTCCGAGTCACACACTTCAGATATATTATTTTACACGCCATTTAGTTGCCAATCAGATTGTCATATATCGCTGACAGGAACATGGATGTGATCCAGATCTGGTCAGAGACACATTCATGCTACTCTTGTCTTTTTTCTTTTTTTTGGGTACAACTGCTTGACTACTCTTTAGCTTTCAGCTGGCCATGACAGATGGGACCTTGTTCAAATGATGATTTTGTATGTGAAACTTCTGGACCTGTTCGTTTAGGTATGTTACTGTTTTACTACGCCGTATTAGGTGTAGCTACAGTATAGGAGAAATATATAAACAGAAGAAATTGATGTGTGTGTGGAAAAAAGTGGTGTGTACCTAGTAAGCTGGTATGGTGCCTAAATGTCTATATATGCGAGGTGTATCTCACTTTGGTGTACCAACCAGCTAATATGGTTTAGTGAGTCGTGTTATCCCTTAAGCAGAAAAGAACAGAAAGCAGGGCAAAGAAATTTACAGGTGCTAGATCTTGGAAATGATGATCCTTATCGATGTGTCGAAGTTGTTGAAGCCTAAGGTTTCTTCGGAGGTTTGAAGAGGTACTCGTGGAAGAAAAAGAAACTGAGAGGTGGTGTTTATTTCTGTTGAGTGGTACCTTCCAAATGATAACTACTTGTGGTGAGTGGTGAGCGGTGACATGAGGACCTCGATCAACAACCTCTTATCTTTTTTAGTTGGTAAAATCCATTTTGAATTTATCTTCAGTTCTTCGCAACATGGTTAATTTCTGGATGTTTTAAGAAAATGAGATCGATGGCCAAACAGACCCATACGGTAAGACTTCCAAAAGAAAGCAAACAAGGTTCTATTGCACAGTTGTTTTTACAACACACAATGGCACTTTTTTTTTACCAACATTTGTAGGTTCAAACTTCATCCAACATTTTACATGTATAATTATTTCTCGGAACCTTTTGAAACATGAAAGTGGACAAACTCACGAGGATGCAAGTGCAACCATGAGCACCGAGGCTTTTGACATGCTAATGAAGATATGACCTTAGATCATATGAACATTCTAAAAAGTGAACTGAATCGTTCATACCAATTTTAGTTAGCTTAAATGACCATTTAGTCAAAATGATCATTTAAACAAATTTGCAAGCGCAAATTAATGATCTATATGTCTGTCATTTTGACAACAATATATTAAATGACCCAAAACTAAAAAAAATATTGAAGCGCCTTTTGAAGTAGTTTTTAAATGGCAAATAAATATCTAAAATATAACTAATTATATATGGCTTTTTCGAAGAACTCAAAATTGTGTTACATTCATAATTAATCCCACTCGTTGTGGTATGTAGAAGTAAATTGTAATGACCCAAATGTTAAGTCACGAGGTCGATGCAGGTTATTGTGAACGAGAGTGATTTATTATCTTCTTATACATGCATATAGCCCGTTTGAAAATGACTCCGGTTAAAGGCCCTAGGTTTACAACTTAAAAGCCGACATGAATTAAAACTGCAAACCCATAAGAATCAATTTAACTAAAGCTGTTGACCCCAACCCCGCTGAAAACTCACCTTGATAATGTTCATGGACTCAAAACTGCAGGATCATCAGAGTTTATATGAATAAGTTAATAAGAAGTTCTCTAGTATATACAACTTTCGGACAGAAATAAGAAATTATAAAGTTCATGGATCTCCTTTTATCTAAATTCTGTGAGACTTCATATTCAAGTTTTCTTTTCTGGTTACGAACAAACATAAAATTATGAAAACTATTTAGGTTACTAGAAGTTCAACTTCTAGTTTAGACCATACCACGCTAATATGATTTTGGACAGCTCAAAGTTCAGTAATCCAACTTCATAAAATTTGAAGAGTTCAACTAGGGTTGTATTGGTGTCCCACGACCATTTGCGTATCTATACCATCAAAATTGGATTGAGGATGTTCAGCCTTAGCTCCAATTTGGCAATAGGATTAAAAATAGAAGAATAAGGCAAAAGAAAAATAAGAGGAAGAAGTTATCTTCCTTATCTACCGTGGGACACGTCTGCAGCTAAATTTTCTCCACGTCGCAAGCCACGCGCCGCTCTGCCCCCAGCATACCGCCGCCCTGGCTGATCCCCTTCCCCGCGCCGCCCCTGCGTGCGCCTCTCGCCGCCGCCGCTCGTCCCTGGTGCTCCCTGGCCTACTGCTCCCCCGCCGTTCCTCCACCGCATAGCTGCCGCGCCGCCCTAACCGCCCTCGCGCGTCTGGCGCGGCAGCCGGGGATCCTGCCGCGTCTCGCCTGCTCTGCCGCGGTAGCTGAGCTCGCAGCACCTCCATCGCTCTGCCTCTCCACCCGCGCGCTCTACCCGTGCCGCTGCCGCCGCCCTCAACAGCCGTGTCGCCACCGCCGGTGCGCCACTGCACCGCCCCGCCGCATTTGCCGCCGGCCACCTCGAATTCCGTCGACGTCCTCGTCGCCTCCGAGCTCGCGTCGCCGTCGCCTCCTGTAGCCGCTCTGCGCCGCCTCCCGACTCGATCCCGTGGACTAGCTCGCCGCCCCACCGTAGTCTTCACCGAGGAGCCGAGCCATCCGCGTGACTCCTTCTTCACCAACACCGGAACGCCGCCACCGACGGGCCGCCTCATCCACACCGCGCCGCCACCCTCTTCTACTACCGGCATCGCCCCCAACCTACCATCCCTCTGACTCGGCCCCGATCTCGGGTGAGCTCCTTCTCCGCTCTTCAGTAGCTCTGCTGCTCGCCGGAAATTCTTCTTCTGAGACCAATGACTAGTACCACCACAAGCTCTACTCGCTGCCAAACCATCCTCTTGAAAATTGATCAAATCGTTACTTAATATTCTGATGATTTCTATCATCTCTGCAAATTTTGGCTAATAGATGCGTTACTTGGTACTCTAATAACAGCAAGAATAAGTACAGTAGACTTGTTACATGTGATCCAACACATTTTCAATTACCCTAGTACCATTGAGACTAATTTTTGTGTCGATTAAGCTAATGGTTGAATGGCTAGAATGGAACCTAACTGTTGCCTGGTACCTAGTACACTAACAACATATTGCTCAATTGGTTTAACAGCCAAGCCTTCCGGACCAAATCTGAGCTTACTTGCTAATTACTAAATGATTAGGGCATAGTTCATGGGCTGATATTGGTAATGACCATATATCAACCAGTGCATGAGCATACCAACGTCTTTGAGACGGATTACCTATTTTAATGATCGAATCAATATAATGTGAGAAATAATCAGGCATATTCAAATAAGTAATGGTGGGACACTTTTAAACCTTATGCATAGTCTAACATTCCATGGTTTCACTATTGAAATACCAGTGAAATTCGCTAATTGATGCTAACTGGTTTCACTCCTTTAACTAAACCTACCTTAGGTGCAGACATAATTACATTATTAATCAAGGGATACTGATTAAAATCAATAGCATATATATTAAGGTAACTCCAGCAACTCTTGGCTCGTCATGATCTACATGCCCTCTGAAATGTTTAGATAATTACCCAGCTAATCATGGTTTGGGTTCATTGGATTAATAAACTCAATGATTGGTCCACTAGTTTGATTCATTAACATGGCATGTCTAACTCGGTTCAGGTAGTCCAAATCCATTACGGTTGCCCTAATATTATGCAAATGCGTTAATACCGTCAGCTTAGAGTTAACCCCTGTCCAGACTTGGTTAACCAATAGCATGGGTTTGGCTTAGCATTTCACCAATATTTATAACAGGTTAATAATAGTAATACTTAATTATTAAGGGAAGAATTGGTGTGTTAATCCTAATTAGCAATCCAGGCTTGGCACGCTTAGCTGATCAATAAACTAAAAGTGCAGGCGCAATCGATAACTAGTTATAACTGATGAGAGTCTAGGATAAGCTATTGATGTGACCATGGTCTGAGAAAAAGAAAGGAAATAGTCAGCAATTAGTCATATTTCCAAAGCTTATAGAATATGCACATAATTCCCAAAAGAAGTAATTACTTGTTCAACACTTGAAGTATATGGTTCAACAATGTAGATCTCAATCTTGTTACCGTTCGTGAACCTTTCTGAAGTGCAATATGCCCCTTTTAGTCGTATGTTTAAACATGAATAATTAGAAATTTCATACCAGTTTCAATTTGAATCCACCTTAAGGTACAACTCATAGCTTCACCTTTGTTTCAGCATAGCATTATCCTTAAATGCACTTCTGATATGCAACGTTTCAATGAAGAAAAAGTAAGTAATCCTAATAGTAATACACACATCTCAACAACTCATGCCTTAAGCTCAAATAATCCAAACCGAATGATTCCAACTACGTTAGCTTCATAATAGTATCTCCTATACCTTAGGCTGCATTGCATACATTTTTGTCATTCTATTTCTTCCTGGTTTTCATTTACACCCTTGCTGTTTTTTTGGTCTTTTGGATGTTATTTCAATAGAATCGGGCCACAAGGGTAATCTTGGAGTTGTTCCTCAGTCAGCTTACGATCCAGAACAACCAGGCAAGCTTGCTAGCTTGTTGATAATATTCCAGTTACTCTTTTACTATGCGTGGTCGATTGAATGATATTTGTGCGTTTGTGTGATTCCTAGCATGAGCAGGTGCTATCGTTGGTTGTGGTTTATTGGTGTGTCCCTTTAAATCACTTAACTTAATACTGGAACCCTCTGGAAAGTTGTGAGAGACGGGATCGGGCACGTGGGAGACATGGCGAGAGGAGTTCGCGTGGTCTTACCATTGCTGCCAATCCTTGAGCCGGCGATAAGTGTTAGCGAGTGGAGTTGGAGGGTCATAGTGGGCCTACTATGAACCCACACCCATTGGAACACTTGTTCGCGTGAGGTTAGGGTGGTTAACCCTCCCTCACTACACTTGAGTCGGATTGGGTGGTCAACCCGTTCGGCATCTCCCTAGGTGGGTAGCTTAGGGAGAATAAAACGTGTTGGTTGAAATGGTTGTCTCCATGCTTGTGAACTTGGGAATTGGGTGGTTTGGTGCTGTGGGAGTTTGGGTGGGTAGCCCAACTCTGGAAACTGCTTTGAACGTGGTACTTGTGGCAATTGGTGAATGGGTATGATGGTTTTTAATTTCATACTTATTCAGATCTGAACCTGAGGGTTATTTGCAGGGTTTGTCAGTGGTTAGCTTGGCTGAATGTAACATGACATGGTAGATTGAATTTGATAGCTTGTGTAGCTTATTCTCCATGTTATGTTGATTCATTCACATTATCATTGCAATCGTCGTGCTATGTTTAAGTTTAACCTGGAATGAGCTATTTAGCAGTTTGCGAGTACGAAAGTACTCATTCGGGAATTCCATTCCTGCAGGTTGTTCAGGTATCGTAGCATATTACAACTCCGGTTATTTCGATTTAGATGTTTAGTTTGCAGGGATTGCCCAACTTGGTCAAGGGTTTGCTTTGTAGGAGTATTAGGAAGTGAGTAGGGTTGTCATCTCAACATTTTATAAGTTCTTCCGTTGCTGTTTTTAATGTCATGTTGTGCTGTAAATGACTCTTTAGTCATGTAAAATAGTAACTGAGATGTCCCCTTTGTGCGGATGACATGTATTATCTGTAATCCCTCTTATGTAGAGTTTTGTGATGGTATTCGAGTTGTTTCTAAAGCTGCCCAGGTACAATGCGTGTATGTGATGAAGTACTTGGGTATGCCGTGAAGAATTACAACGGTTCTTTCTTTCACTGAGTCGAGTAGCTGTCGGTTGAGTGACCCGCTGGCTGAGATGCGTTGCCGGCCAGGCAGGGTGTGGGTGTAATCCACCGGGCCTTCGGGTGACCCACTAGCTTTCGGGCTAGGTTAGGGTGAGGGTGGAACCACCCGGGCTCCTCCGCTTCTATTCTGCCTAGTGGATTTGAGAACGGTTCTAAGTCTTCACAGGATTTTGAAATCTTATGTGGCTTTAGGAAGTTTTTGTCGCTTCCGGCCGGCTTGCGTTGGGCAGGTGTCGGATCACTCCGCCTCGGTGCGTACGGCGCAGGTACCGTGCCACCAGGTCGACTGGTCCTTCGGTCCTTGGCGATGATCAGTTCCTCTAGTCATATTTGATTTCGGGGTCCGTTACAGCTTGGTATCAGAGCCGAACTGACTGTAGGGCAAACCTTGCAGGTGGTCGTTAGTTAAGGATTTGATTTTGACAACACTATTTATAAAACTAAACATGAGTTTGAACAAGCATAAGTACGGTTCATTTTACTTCTTATCCTTTTCGATCTTAGTTCTGAATTTTTCCTTCTTGCCTAATTCACTTGGTTGCAAAATGTTTATAAATCTCATCCCATCTCGCCTTCCTATGCAAGATGTTTCTCGGAGCTTTGATCCTTTTTTTTTCATGCGTCCTTAGTGTGTGGTGTATTTGAGGGTTCCCTTTTGTATTTCTATTTGGTCCTTCTTGCTGAGGTAACCCCCTTTCCGTCTCCGTCTATTCTTCGACATGTCAAACTCTATGACCATTCATGATATCTACTTCCACAGCTAAAGATTATATTTATGTTATATGATTATCATGTGCACCAATGTCCTTTCAAGTCAGAGTTGCTATTCATAGTGTGCCATTAGTTCTCATTTCTGCTGCAAGTTTTGGAATCGGTTTCCTCGTCCTTCCTCTACCTTATTTTAGGATTGTATCTCAGTTATAGTGTTGACCAAGAGAACTCTACCTTCTAAACTGACTTGTTAATCAAGCTAAACCCCCTTTATTATAAGACATTGGTATAGGTATCTTTCTCTTGTTTGTTCGTTCCATCGTTTGAATCAGCTCATGGACTTTCTTCTTCAAATTTTGATGAAATACTTCTACCTTTTCATTCCTTGAGGTCTATACCTCATGGGGTAAGATTTTCCTTCGTATTCGTTGTTCCGGGAAGCTTTCGCACCACTAGTCGGGTGCTGTCCCGGAAATTCCAGCACGCACATTGCTGTCTTTTTGCACAAAGAGATAAGCCTATCTTCTTGAAAATGGGCTAGCAAGTTAAACCTTTCCATATGAAGTAATGGCTACATTTTCTTGCATGTTGCGCGAACGTATCTCACTCGAAGGTGTTGATAGTTTCTACCGTATGCAAGGATCTTGTATGCCATCCATATGAACTGTGTTGTTTACTAGCCTCTTGTGTAATCAATTGAGCTTCCTTTTTCCATGACACCGGCACCGTAGCGGAATGAATTAAACATGTATCTTGCTGTCCAAACATATTTAATTGAGTTGCACAAGTCTCCCATAGCTAATTTGATTGCAATTCTCGCCTATCTCGACAGGATGTCAGGAAAAGATTTCCACCCCAAGGCTTCTCTTAAATGTAAGGGGAAGGCTGCAATTTCTACCAACAATGGTTCCCAAGAATCCTCCAATGGGCCGCCTTCCTCATCCCGTCTTCAAGTGCCAATTCCTCCCGCTTCAAGTTCTCAGCTTTGCCCGCTTGTTAAAAGGCTAAAAGCTGGCCGCGATTACTCTCAAGTGCGGTGTTACAACTGCGGCAATCTGGGCCACTATTCTAAGAAATGCCCTTATTCAAAGACCAGCGGTTCTAGTGTACCAAATCCACCTCGAGGAACACCAAAGAATGTTCCTCAAGAACCCTGTTCTGGACCGTCTTTCTCGCTCCGTCCTCAAGTTCCACCAGCTCCGAGTAAGGAAGGATATCCTCATCATGCTTCCACTCAAGGTGATCTGCCCCAACCACAATGGGATCCCCTCAGACGTTACCCCAATATTCAATGTTTCCGTTGTGGCCAAATGGGACATTTTGCCCGTAAATGCTCCAATCCAGGAATCGATTGGCTCAATACCTCCCCGCCATTCCAAGGAATGTCTAAGGATAGTCACCAAATTCCGGGGCAACTCATCAATTGCTCTCAAGTTGCGGGATCTTGAACAAGTTCTTCCTGCTTCTTCCAATGATCCACCTAAGCCCCAGAATTTATTGCTGGTATGTTTCTTGCCACCTTGATTCCTTTAAGTTTTCCTTTTTAACCTAGAGCATACCTCCCATCTAAACGAAGACAAGTCATTAAGCATCTGACATACTCATTGTAAACCATGTTCATACTCCCTTCTGAAACCAATTATCTGGCCCGAGCGAAGAACTGAACGTAAAACATGAGGATACTAACATCCATACAAATAAAATTTGTAATCTGGTTTCTTATTCTTATAATTGCCTAAATTCCTAAATATATCATCCTTCCTTGCAACCGTTTCAGTGTAATTGGATAGTAACATTAGTTATCCATTCCGGGTGCCAATTGTTGTGAATCCTTTTTCTTCTTCCATAGCATATCCTTGAGAACCTTTTTGCTGTCCCAGCAGCCATCAAGGAGATTCGTAAGTCTGCATCCCTCATGTTGATAATAAGAAACCAATTCTTTTGGCTTAAGCCAGCATCCTAATATCCCCGGCATTTTTGGGCTAATCCTTTTTGGAGGAATACTCCCTTCACATATCTAATATCAACATTCCTTTTTCTAATATCTACTTGATGCCTCCTCAAAATCTCTTACCAGGTTCTTGCTCTCTCTACTTTTTAAATTCATGCTCTAAGATAAAGCCTCAAAACTAGGTGGGAGTTGATCTAAGTTTTGGGTGCAATCCTTTTTCCTCCCTCCCTTCTCTCCTGATGATCCTTGCTAACGGATCCAAGGAATCTTGACCCAATCTTAACTCAAAGTTTTGGTCTACTTTGGGGATGTGGATCTGTGCGGGGTAGATTATTCCGGAATTGATGGTCAAGCACTCGGTATCTCAGAATGATTTCGCGCCCATGTTAGAACATCAATAGGGAGCCTGATCACCTCCTCGTTGATGGCACTAAGTGTGGTATGGGATGATTCTTAGGTCCCGACAATTCTTGAACAATCTCCTGATACAGAACGATGCCCCTAAACCATTCCTATTCAATGCTTAACCTTCTCAATATCTTATGAATGGATGATTCTCTTCAAATAGAATCAGGTGTTGTGTCCCCACATCCACCATTCCCATCAAGTTGATCTAAATAAATGGAACCCCAATCAAGTCATTAAAGAACTCCTTCCCGTATCACTACGACGACCTTTAAGCTTGTAAAGAACATTCCGCTTTCTTCCCAGAGGGCTTCCTTCTCAAGTCCTATAAAGGGATAAGAATTATCTAAGTCCCGCTCTTCCCTCTATACCACGTGTTTATGGATTATCTCCGTCCCTTTTTGTATACCCCGCTCGTGGGTAACCATTCTCTTATCAGAGGAGGATACATTTTGGTATATTGCTTCCCATTTCCTTAAACCATGATGCCATTTAGATATCCTAATTCTACCCTTGGTTCTCACATAAAACAAGCACAAACCACTCTTTATCCACTCCGTGATTTCTCAACTTGACTAAGATTGTGTGTTTATAACAGCTCTTCTTCATACCCGAGAAGAGTGAATTCTAGTCTTTTGTTCCTGCCCTCTCGAGTATGGTGCTTCCTTGATACCTCCACTCTGCTTTTGATTCCCACATAAAGCAACTAAAGGCAACTCCTTCTACCGACTCTGTTATTTCTAATTTGAACAAGAACGTTTGTTCATAACAGTTCCTTTCACTCAAACCCATAAGTTTGAATTCTGAATTTACAAACTCTACGCAACGCAGCTATTCTTATTTCTCCTTGCCCTTCTTCTTAACCAAGTGTAGGGTCTATTACAGCTGAAGTACCATAGAAAGGTTCTTGTCTAGTTATAATAATCTAATCCAGTTTTCTCTTTCCAGAACTAATGTAAAAGTCAATAAGTGACCTTGCCCTATCCCTATCGACAAATTGGCCGGAGCAACACCATCGAAGATTTGCTACAAGTTGAACACTTCTCCTTCTTCTTATCGTTAGGAATCTCGGGACGAGATTCTTTTAAGGGGGGTAGGTTTTGTAATGACCCAAATGTTAAGTCACGAGGTCGATGCAGGTTATTGTGAACGAGAGTGATTTATTATCTTCTTATACATGCATATAGCCCGTTTGAAAATGACTCCGGTTAAAGGCCCTAGGTTTACAACTTAAAAGCCGACATGAATTAAAACTGCAAACCCATAAGAATCAATTTAACTAAAGCTGTTGACCCCAACCCCGCTGAAAACTCACCTTGATAATGTTCATGGACTCAAAACTGCAGGATCATCAGAGTTTATATGAATAAGTTAATAAGAAGTTCTCTAGTATATACAACTTTCGGACAGAAATAAGAAATTATAAAGTTCATGGATCTCCTTTTATCTAAATTCTGTGAGACTTCATATTCAAGTTTTCTTTTCTGGTTACGAACAAACATAAAATTATGAAAACTATTTAGGTTACTAGAAGTTCAACTTCTAGTTTAGACCATACCACGCTAATATGATTTTGGACAGCTCAAAGTTCAGTAATCCAACTTCATAAAATTTGAAGAGTTCAACTAGGGTTGTATTGGTGTCCCACGACCATTTGCGTATCTATACCATCAAAATTGGATTGAGGATGTTCAGCCTTAGCTCCAATTTGGCAATAGGATTAAAAATAGAAGAATAAGGCAAAAGAAAAATAAGAGGAAGAAGTTATCTTCCTTATCTACCGTGGGACACGTCTGCAGCTAAATTTTCTCCACGTCGCAAGCCACGCGCCGCTCTGCCCCCCAGCATACCGCCGCCCTGGCTGATCCCCTTCCCCGCGCCGCCCCTGCGTGCGCCTCTCGCCGCCGCCGCTCGTCCCTGGTGCTCCCTGGCCTACTGCTCCCCCGCCGTTCCTCCACCGCATAGCTGCCGCGCCGCCCTAACCGCCCTCGCGCGTCTGGCGCGGCAGCCGGGGATCCTGCCGCGTCTCGCCTGCTCTGCCGCGGTAGCTGAGCTCGCAGCACCTCCATCGCTCTGCCTCTCCACCCGCGCGCTCTACCCGTGCCGCTGCCGCCGCCCTCAACAGCCGTGTCGCACCGCCGGTGCGCCACTGCACCGCCCCGCCGCATTTGCCGCCGGCCACCTCGAATTCCGTCGACGTCCTCGTCGCCTCCGAGCTCGCGTCGCCGTCGCCTCCTGTAGCCGCTCTGCGCCGCCTCCCGACTCGATCCCGTGGACTAGCTCGCCGCCCCACCGTAGTCTTCACCGAGGAGCCGAGCCATCCGCGTGACTCCTTCTTCACCAACACCGGAACGCCGCCACCGACGGGCCGCCTCATCCACACCGCGCCGCCACCCTCTTCTACTACCGGCATCGCCCCCAACCTACCATCCCTCTGACTCGGCCCCGATCTCGGGTGAGCTCCTTCTCCGCTCTTCAGTAGCTCTGCTGCTCGCCGGAAATTCTTCTTCTGAGACCAATGACTAGTACCACCACAAGCTCTACTCGCTGCCAAACCATCCTCTTGAAAATTGATCAAATCGTTACTTAATATTCTGATGATTTCTATCATCTCTGCAAATTTTGGCTAATAGATGCGTTACTTGGTACTCTAATAACAGCAAGAATAAGTACAGTAGACTTGTTACATGTGATCCAACACATTTTCAATTACCCTAGTACCATTGAGACTAATTTTTTGTGTCGATTAAGCTAATGGTTGAATGGCTAGAATGGAACCTAACTGTTGCCTGGTACCTAGTACACTAACAACATATTGCTCAATTGGTTTAACAGCCAAGCCTTCCGGACCAAATCTGAGCTTACTTGCTAATTACTAAATGATTAGGGCATAGTTCATGGGCTGATATTGGTAATGACCATATATCAACCAGTGCATGAGCATACCAACGTCTTTGAGACGGATTACCTATTTTAATGATCGAATCAAATATAATGTGAGAAATAATCAGGCATATTCAAATAAGTAATGGTGGGACACTTTTAACCTTATGCATAGTCTAACAGTTCCCATGGTTTCACTATTGAAATACCAGTGAAATTCGCTAATTGATGCTAACTGGTTTCACTCCTTTAACTAAACCTACCTTAGGTGCAGACATAATTACATTATTAATCAAGGGATACTGATTAAAATCAATAGCATATATATTAAGGTAACTCCAGCAACTCTTGGCTCGTCATGATCTACATGCCCTCTGAAATGTTTAGATAATTACCCAGCTAATCATGGTTTGGGTTCATTGGATTAATAAACTCAATGATTGGTCCACTAGTTTGATTCATTAACATGGCATGTCTAACTCGGTTCAGGTAGTCCAAATCCATTACGGTTGCCCTAATATTATGCAAATGCGTTAATACCGTCAGCTTAGAGTTAACCCCTGTCCAGACTTGGTTAACCAATAGCATGGGTTGCTTAGCATTTCACCAATATTTATTAACAGGTTAATAATAGTAATACTTAATTATTAAGGGAAGAATTGGTGTGTTAATCCTAATTAGCAATCCAGGCTTGGCACGCTTAGCTGATCAATAAACTAAAAGTGCAGGCGCAATCGATAACTAGTTATAACTGATGAGAGTCTAGGATAAGCTATTGATGTGACCATGGTCTGAGAAAAAGAAAGGAAATAGTCAGCAATTAGTCATATTTCCAAAGCTTATAGAATATGCACATAATTTCCCAAAGAAGTAATTACTTGTTCAACACTTGAAGTATATGGTTCAACAATGTAGATCTCAATCTTGTTACCGTTCGTGAACCTTTCTGAAGTGCAATATGCCCTTTTAGTCGTATGTTTAAACATGATAATTAGAAATTTCATACCAGTTTCAATTTGAATCCACTTAAGGTACAACTCATAGCTTCACCTTTGTTCAGCATAGCATTATCCTTAATGCACTTCTGATATGCAACGTTTCAATGAAGAAAAAGTAAGTAATCCTAATAGTAATACACACATCTCAACAACTCATGCCTTAAGCTCAAATATCCAAACCGAATGATTCAACTACGTTAGCTTCATAATAGTATCTCCTATACCTTAGGCTGCATTGCATACATTTTTGTCATTCTATTTCTTCCTGGTTTTCATTTACACCCTTGCTGTTTTTTTGGTCTTTTGGATGTTATTTCAATAGAATCGGGCCACAAGGGAATCTTGGAGTTGTTCCTCAGTCAGCTTACGATCAGAACAACCAGGCAAGCTTGCTAGCTGTTGATAATATTCCCAGTTACTCTTTTACTATGCGTGGGTCGATTGAATGATATTTGTGCGTTTGTGTGATTCCTAGCATGAGCAGGTGCTATCGTTGGTTGTGGTTATTGGTGTGTCCCTTTAAATCACTTAACTTATACTGGAACCTCTGGAAAGTTGTGAGAGACGGGATCGGGCACGTGGGGAGACATGGCGAGAGGAGTTCGCGTGGTCTTACCATTGCTGCCAATCTTGAGCCGGCGATAAGTGTTAGCGAGTGGAGTTGGAGGGTCATAGTGGGCCTACTATGAAAACCCACACCCATTGGAACACTTGTTGCGCGTGAGGTAGGGTGGTTAACCCTCCCTCACTACACTTGAGTCGGATGGTGGTCAACCCGTTCGGCATCTCCCTAGGTGGGTAGCTTAGGGAGAATAAAACGTGTTGGTGAATGGTTGTCTCCATGCTTGTGAACTTGGGAATTGGGTGGTTTGGTGCTGTGGGAGTTTGGGTGGGTAGCCCAACTCTGGAAACTGCTTTGAACGTGGTACTTGTGGCAATTGGTGAATGGGTATGATGGGTTTTTAATTTCATACTTATTCAGATCTGAACCTGAGGGTTATTTGCAGGGTTTGTCAAGTGGTTAGCTTGGCTGAATGTAACATGACATGGTAGATTGAATTTGATAGCTTGTTGTAGCTTAGTCTCCATGTTATGTTGATTCATCAACATTATCATGCAATCGTCGTGCTATGTTTAAGTTTAACCTGGAATGAGCTATTTAGCAGTTTGCGAGTACGAAAGTACTCATTCGGGAATTCCATTCTGCAGGTTGTTCAGGTATCGTAGCATATACAACTCGGTATTTCGATTTAGATGGTTTAGTTGTAGGGATTGCCCAACTTGGGTCAAGGGGTTGCTTTTTAGGAGTATTAGGAAGTGGTAGGGTTGTCATCGTCAACATTTTATAAGTTCTTCCGTTGCTGTTTTAATGTCATGTTGTGCTGTAAATGACTCTTTAGTCATGTAAAATAGTAACTGAGATGTCCCCTTTGTGCGGATGAAGTATTATCTGTAATCCCTCTTATTGTAGAGTTTTGTGATTGGTATTTCGAGTTGTTTCTAAAGCTGCCCAGGTACAATGCTGTGTATGTGATGAATACTTGGGTTGCCGTGAAGACTTACAACGGTTTTTCTTTCACTGAGTCGAGTAGCTGTCGGTTGAGTGACCCGCTGGCTGAGATGCGTTGCCGGCCAGGCCCAGGACAGAGTTGGTGAGAGGACGATGGCCCTGCAATGCGCGTGGGGAGGTTGCGAGATCACCGGCCTGGAGGCCGGCCTTTCACAGGAAATGTGCGAGTCAGAGTCCCAAAGTAAGTCGAGGGGCGAGGTGACCTTCGGTGCCCCTTTCCCTCGTCTGTTTGTCAGTTATGCTGACATCAGGTGTCATCTGCAACGCGTGAGCCGAAGTGAGTCGGTCGCTCGGCTGAGGTGGAGCTCGATGGCAATGACGGCGCCGAGCTTCGCGATCTGGACGCCGCAGGAGCAACCGGACTCGGCTAAGCTCCTTTGAGGTAGCGAGCTGGCGGCGGCTGGAAAAAAACTACCGCGTACGGAGGAGCTTGGGCGCGATAGCCAGGAATCTGCGGCCAAGAAGGCCGTGGACTTAGAGACGGCGCTTGCCTCGGAGAAGGCTCGCGCCCCGACTTGGCGTGAAGCGGATGGAGAAACAACTCGGACGCTGACGCCGACGTCGCGCGGCCCAAGAGAGGACCTGCGGACGCGGAGGCAGGTGGAAGCCAAGCCGAGGCTCTGCCGACTAGTCGACTATACGATAAGGCCATTGCGGCATGGCAGTGAGATCTAGTAAGTGCAGTAGGTTTCTTGGCTTTGGGCCACGTCCAGGACTGTCTCCTTTTTGCTCAATTGCCTTTTCGTGGTGCAGAGCGAAGGCACCCTTGAAAATCCCGTGGGATCCCGGGTCGCTGAATGAAGGCCGGCACGGCGGCGTGCGGCGCCCTATGGGCACGGACGACGAGGCACGGTTCTAAGTCTTCACACGGCGGACCAGGACTCCGTCTTTAGACAATCGTTATCGGTGGTCGAAGAGCGGCTTCTTTGATTTAGGAAGTTTAGGTCTGAACGACGCTTCAGCTACCGGACCCGAGTGGCCTTTCATCGAGGAGTGAGGACGGCTGAGCGCGGATGGGCACGGGGGGCGGCCCTGGTCCTTGGCGGTGGCGCGCATGGTCCCACTATATTTTTTTCCCGACGCTGGGCAACCTGGAGGTGCCACGGGGACGGACCGGTACGCGGGGACTGCCCGACGAAGACATTCCCGGGGGGATGGTGGAGTCCGTCGAGCCCCCACCGTCGAGTCGCTGCGCGTAAGTCGCTCCGGCCTTCCTGTAGATAATAGGAGTGTAGATTGTGAACGGCTAGCGCTGGACATAGCCGAGTAGATTTTGTAATAGACGCGGAGCATCGGGCGGGGTATGTTGCGTATCGGCGAAGGTGGTGGGGCGGGTTCGGGTATGAGGGCCGAGGTGTTTTGTTGTCTGCACTCGGGGGATATGCCGAGTGACTTGTGTCAACTTTGCAAGTTTTAACAAGTAAAGTTGTGGCCCCATCGGAAAGACTTGTGTTTCACGGTGTATCGTAAGTTTGTGCGTTTGTACTCTTTGGCCCCGACTACGTGTCCGTCAGCCTCCTGGCGTGGGCTATGATCGCCCTGGGCTCTCTCGCGCCGTCCCGGGCCGCGTCCCTTCCCGCTTCTGTGCCTTTCCGTCGACCAAGAGCGATCAGTTCCTCTAGTAGCAGTGTCTCCTCATCTGGGTAGACCGGCTGATTCGCACGAGTCAAGGAGGTGAACGTTTTATAGACTGTGTATACACAGTACTAAGCTGCTTGATGGTGACCCGGCAGAGTAATCCGCCCGACCTAGTGCCTGCCCACGAACTCCGGGGCAGCGAGGCAGCCAGTCGAGGGGTATGACGCTGCATAATTTTGAACAAGGCGGAACTCTTGATTATTATGTCCTGATACACTGAGGAGAATAAGGGTTTAAGCGTAGAAGCGACGTAGCATGTTCGATGTTCCACACGTTGGGTGAAGACAGTTGCACATTCGCTAGTCACTTCATGTCAGGTAAGCCCCCGGGAAACGTTAGCACACTCATATGCAGATTAATGTACTCGGCCCTTCCCATGGACTGTGCCGAGTGAGCTAATGCGCTCCTTGATCGATTGAACTCTTCGTACGTTTGAGACAACCAGTTAGTCGCCGACATTGAAGGAGCTTGGCCGGCGTACGTAGCCTGACTTTATAGTTAGGTAGCGCCGCTAGGGCGGACTTGCTGGTACTTAGCGACCGAAGGAGGGCGACTTCGCTGGCTCTTCTCGAGCTAGGTCTGACAAGAGGGCGTCGTTACGAGCATTCTTCTGACTCGGCCTGTGGAAGTACGCGGACACGTGGTGACCCGTACTCAGGTGCAGGTCGAGAGGACGGCCTCAGCACCGAAAGACCATGAAGAAGAGGTAGTGTGTCACCGGTGGACCGGTTTGGCGTTGTCCCGGAACTGGCTCCAAAGTACAAGATGTAGCTCGGAAACAATGCCGACTTGCCTGCGAATTTGTTCAGTCGCTGAAAAAATCGAGGCTGATGCCTTGAAGTATTAGCCGTTGGAAACCGCTCTAGGACTTGCCCGTGGCGCAATAAGTGGTTTGTGTGCCACGGTGCGAAAATCGAGGCGATGTTGAAGTCGTCGCCCCGAACTGGAGGAAACGCAAGCGGCCGCGTGAACTGAAAAAACCAACTTACATGAGTGCTGTTGCGGTGATGGATCATATTTAGGAACGAACCGTAACCGGGTAAAACGAATGTCCCGGACGAGTCTCGACGGCTTCCAGCAGTTTCGTGGCGAAAGCAGGCTTCTTGAGCTCAATCCCACATTGCTTGGTGAACTTAGTCGGACTGCGATACGAAAGAGGGTCATGCGATGTAGACCTGATACCTAAGGAGCGCTTTCTTGAACGGGAGCATCCCACCGACCATAATCCACCCCAGTTGACGGACGAGTTTGAGGGAGCCAGGTACGAAAGCGGTTATGGATCTGGAGGGCCTTGGGCTGGACAGGTGTGTCTGCTCGGCGACGTACTGGCACCCTATAGCAAGTAGCGTGACACGATGTGCCTTTCCGCTCGGACCACGGGCAGTAGGCACTCGGAAGCATTCCAGTAGAAAACCCTGTCGTGAATGCTTCCCGACTCTAAGGACGCGGGCGCCGCGTGGTCTCTTTGTCCGCCTTACTCCCGAGTGGATGTCACGTATCAGTTGTTTCCGGCTGGTCCTCAGGTATGCAACCGTTTATGGACAATATGTATTGGATTCCCGGTATGGTGACATCTCTTGTATTGTGCTCGTGTCTATGTATGACGAAGGACTATGTGCGCCGGTCGCGCGATGCGGCAGGGCCCTCGGTCTTATATCCGGTCCGGAGAGGGTGTATCAGATAAGACATTTAACTGTCCCGCAAGATGTAGTCGAGGGTGAAAAACCACCAAAATGGTGTACATACCAGTCGGGAAGTAGGTTGACCACACGACAGGACCTTGCCGCAGCCGCAGCCTGTGTCGCTGAAGTGGCGTCATTCTCCGGAACTTGGTGTATCATCGGTCTCGGGGCGTTTTTTCCGCCTTGCATGGAAGGGTACGTATTCAGCAAAGCTCCTGAGAGGAACACTCCCGTCGGGACGACGTCTCCGACTGAGATCCAGTATTTGGCGAGTGCGTCGGCCTCCCTCTTTGGTCTCGGCGCAGAACATCCGGGTAATCTCCATGGACCACGCACGACTTGGCTTCAAAGAGTTGCGGACTGTCTTGCGCCAGTATTGGCTTCCCTGAGGAGGTCTCACGGCAATGACACGTCTTCACATAGAGTTCCTTTGCGCGGACTACTAATCCGATAGTCGTTAGACATGCGCATACGTGCTTGAGGATTGGCGCTGCTGGCCAATATTCCCGAGGTTGCGTGAACCCGCTTCAAACGCAAGACCGGGAGTGCAGGAGCCTCATACGCGAAGTGCGATTCGTTATCCTGTATGGTAATGCCAAAGGGAA